>CAUYON010023980.1:0-58325 GCA_963573935.1 Arctocebus calabarensis | reverse complement strand
GGAATGGGAGGCAGGAGCTCGGAATGGGAGGCAGGAGCTCGGAATGGGAGGCAGGAGCTCGGAATGGGAGGCAGGAGCTCGGAATGGGAGGCAGGAGCTCGGAATGGGAGGCAGGAGTTCGGAATGGGAGGCAGGAGCTCGGAATGGGAGGCAGGAGCTCGGAATGGGAGGCAGGAGCTCGGAATGGAATGCGAAGCTCAGGCATCAGACTCTGCAGCATGGGGCATGGAGCTACCAAGGCCCCTTCGTGGAAGACAAATGATGGAATTAGCCGCGGCGCCGCAAGCCGGTGGAATGAAGATGAAAATAAGGCTTTACCATTTTTCCTACACACGTCACGGGAGCAGGTTCTGTTTTTATCAAAGTAACACACATAGACAGTTTAAAAACACTGAAAGCCTTGTGCAAGACTCACCATGCAATCCTGTTCTCACTCCTTGGTAAACCCCTTCTCCTCACAGATGCAGCCTCTTTCTTTTTTTTTTTTATTGTTGGGGATCCATTGAGGGTACAAGAAACCATGTTACACTGATTGCATTTGTCGGGAAAAGTCCCTCTTACAATCGTGCTTTGCCCCCAAAGGCGTGACACACACCAAGACCCCACTGCCCTCACCCCTTCCCTCTGTCTGCTCTTCCTTTCCCCACCCCCACCGTGCCATTAACTGTCCTCATATCAAAATTGAGTACGTGGGATTCATGCTTCTCCATTCTTGTGATGCTTGACTAAGAATAAAGCGTTCCACTTCCATGCAGGTTAGTACAAAGGCTGTAGAGTCTCCATATTTTTAATGGCTGAATAGTGTTCCATAGATGCAATCTCTTTCATCTGCTGCCCTCTGTAGCTCAACACCTATGCTTACTTGTCGTTTCATGTTTTACTGATTTTAAATAGAATTTATTTACTTTCCTTTGTAATAGTTACCACCACCATCGACTTTGCCGTCTCTACCAACCTCCCATTAACTAGCAAGCATTTTGGTTGAAAGAGTGACTTAAGCGTTTAGTTCGATACTGAACCAGATGGTGTTCTACGAGCTTGTTTTGTTTCTTGTACAACTAGAATTAATAATGATCCTTATCTCTTTAAATGTGCTTATTGTCCATGCACCGAAGGCTCTTTAATTTTTCCAAATTCTCCACATCTCTCCGGTACTTTGAAATACGCATCTTCCTAAATCGCCCAAAATACTAGCTTCTTCAAGCTTTCCTATAACAACCTCCACACATTTCCGTCCATCTGCTACAGTGTGAAACGATGACTGTCTAGTTTTCCTGCATATCTGTGATCCTGGATTTTTCCTTGTTCAGGTTCCTGATTTTATTCCCCATCATCTGACTTCTTATTATCTGATGTCATCCCTTAGATTTTTTCCACCCATCTTCTAACAGTTTGCAACTCCAAGTGGAGGTTGTGGACCTGCAGCACCAGCAAGGTCAGGCCCCACCTGTGATCTCTGAACCACAATGCCTGCTTTAACAAGATCCCTGTAGGAGTCTGGAGCAGGATGAGGGAAGGGCCCGGGCCTCCTGCCTCCTGCCTCCTGCTAGCTCCCCTGCTGGTGTGTAGAACAGCACATCAGAGGACGCCTTTCTAGGTCCATTTCTTCTTCTCCAGGGAATCAGCACCTGTGTCAGGGTGCAGTGGGCCAGGGGGGAGTGGCCTGCATGCCCAGGGCAGGGACAGTGGGGGCGGCGTCCCAGTAGAGAGATGTTAAACCAGCACTGGTGAGCTTGTTGTGAGGCCATCCTGTTGTCTCCCACTACTGAGACACCAGGCACTTCCAAAGGGCTGGCAGAGTTCAGAGTGAGGTGGGGAGGCCGCCCTGACACCCTGTGCCCCGAGCATAAGCTAGGTTGGAACTTCCCTCTGCTCACGTCGGTCAGCTAACAAGTTCTGTCTTCCAGAAATTTATTCTCCCATAACTATTACCCTGTTTAAATTTTTTTGGCACCATATAGTGGGGTTTGGAAAGAAAAGAAACGGAAACACATGTGGCCAATCTGTACATCTAACCGAGTGGCAACTCAGGACTCTCCCTAACAAATTCAAAAATTGTGACTTGGCTCGGCGCCTGTAGCTCGGTGGTTAGGGGGCTGGCCACATACACTGGGGCTGGCAGGTTCAAACCCAGCCTGGTCCTGCTAAACACCAATGACAACTACAACAAAAACATAGCTGGGCATTGTGGTGGGTGCCTGTAGTCTCAGCTAGTTGGGAGGTTGAGGCAAGAGAATCACTTAAGCCCAAGAGATTGAGATTGCTGTGAGCTATGACGCCACAGTACTCTACCAAGGGTGACACAATGACACTCTGTTTCAAAAAGAAAAAAAAATTGTGACCTGGTTGTTTGTACCCTCACGTTAATCTCAAATGAAAAAATAAGAACAAATTGAATCAATGAATAAAAATAAAAATCTATGAAAATAAGAGAAACGATGAGAAAATTGCAGATCTCCTGCATCTGACTAATAGAAATAGCAAAGAGGACAGAGAAAACAGAGAAGGAAGTTGTAGCATAAATGAGTAAATTAGAAAAAATTAACATTAAAATTCCCAGAACTAAAGGAAATGAGTTTCTCGATGAAGTGGGACCAACCTATACCTGGAACAATTAATGAAAAATGAAATAACTGCGTCCAAGTATGTTATTGTTACCTTTCAAAAACCCGAGGAGAAGCTTCTAAACATTTCTAGATAGAATAAAAAACGTCACAAACAATCAGCGACTATATTTCTCAACATCGGGTTTAGAAGGCAGAAGAGAATATAGCAGTGCCATCATAATTCTGAGGAAACATGATATTCGACCTAGAATTCCCTCCAGCTAAACAATAAAATAAGCATAAGTGAAAATGAAGACTTTTTTTTTGGATGCGTGAGTACTCAAAAATTTATTTCCCAAATATTCTTTCCAAGGAGGCTATTGAAAGAAATGCTTCAGTAAAATGAGCAAGACGCAAGATGTGATACCCAGAAACAGGGAATCCGACACAGGGAAGAGGGGAGGGCGTTTCCACTTGGCAACAAACATGAGCTGGGACTGCAGGTGTGGAGTAAGCCAGGCAAGCACCACCCCACCCTGGGGCAGAGGGCGGACGGCTCCCAGAAACAGCACTCTGTAAATGCGAGAGGATAGATAGACCACTGAAAGAATGTTGGGATATAAATGGATATTAGGACCCTGGAAAACTACGCGAGGGAGAGCAGTAAATGATACTTAAAGAGCTGTATTTTTAACTAAAAATTATAGCGTAACTAAATTGATGTCAGAAAGTTTTTGAGAGAGTGTGTGTGTAAGAAGTGTGTCCAGGACTGCATATGTGTTTAAAGAGGTGTACAAAGCAAAGTCACCCTTTTGCAAAGTAGAAAGTCAATAGAACTTATTAAAAACCTTTTAAAAGAATAGAGGTTAATAGCGTTTAAATGTTATTTGAAATATTGAGGCTAATGTTAGGCAAAAAAATCTCTATGGGTTGAAAACAATTAGCTTTAGGGAGTTGGTGCTGAGGAAGGGTGGTGGGAACTGCTTTTTAAATTCTAAATCTTTGATAATTATTTGATTTATTAACTATTTGCATGAAAAACTTTATAAAATGATATATACATTTATATTTGACAAATCAACGACATATCTTTTTCCACCCTTTTTCCTCCCCTTCCCAGGATTTTGAGTAGAGTAGTAAGGTACACCAATTCCTTCCTTTTCCTAATTTCCTTTCTAAACTTGTACAGCACAAGTAGTCTATACTGTCTTGTTTTCTAGTTTTTACACGTCTTTCTCTAGTGCACTTACTCAGACTTTGGTGCACCAGAATGTAAATCATATACTCCTTGTTTCTTTGTGTTTCTCCAAATGAGCCAACCCTAAACCCTGAAATGGACTCATGGAGTGTGTACTATCAATGCTGCTATTCCAATCTGTGGAACAATCTTCTATCTGAAGCCAAATAAAACTAAAATAAGAAAAGCACATGCAGTAATATTAAAAAAAAAAAAAGTGTCAGGAAATCTCCCTTCAATTTGGGGAAGAGAATCCAGGTGGACGTGGCAGTGTGATGATATTAACACTGGAGTCCAAAGTGAGGGATGACTGTCCCTAAACTCATCCATTGCCTGGCGCATCCCGGCCCTCAGAACCCCATTCTAAAGCTGTAGGGTCAGAAGACCATCCTATATAAGCCACACAAAGGCAAGCCTTTAGTGGGTTAAAATGGCTTCTGCTAATACAGAAGCAAGAGAGCTGTCCCCCAAAACCCCCAAGCGTACACAGAGACTGTTTGTCCGGAGGTAAAAGTCTGTAAAAACAGTGACTCTGAAAGTATGCTTCTGTTAAGCCCAGGAGGTTAGGGGCTGTCAACCCCACTGTTCCCACAACATAAAGGTTAGGGGGATGGATACCCTGAGAGAAAAGACCACAGAGTGGGCTCTGTCCTTATGGGACCTGCCTACTCCAAACAACTCATGAAGCTAGAATTAGATTTCAGATTTCTGGTCTCAGAAGGAATTTTGAACCATATGCATAACATCATTGGTGTAGAATGATGGTAAGTGTGAAAGTCTGATAGGCAGCTTTCCCGCAGTGAAAGCCACTTACAGGTCCACTCATACAAAAACCAGTTCCTTCAGAACTGTGAAGAATCCAGTGATGCTTAGAAGAGCTAAGTTAAAACAATTTAAAGGAAAGATAGTGTTATGTAGCAGGTAATAAAGTTTATGGAACTCATTAGTTTGAGAAGTAAAACAGGAATTATGGTTCCTAAAGAGGTTTAAATAAATTCATAGGTGACTGATCTGTAATGGGTTATTAATGAAAATTGGGTTGTGCTTTCAAGCTAACCTTGGAAGGTGAGGCTAATGGAAAGCAATAACAACAACAGAAGCAACAATGACAATAAAGATAATAATACCATTTATTGGCTGCAATTAACTATTCTAGTTACTTTCCATTATCTTGTTTAAATCCAGAGGAACTCATTAGCTAATTATTTCCTACATTTTATAAGTGCAAATGAGTCTCACCTAAGTCATTGATGGGCATTAGATTTTAACCAATCCAAAGAGAAAGTTCCAGGGTAACTTAACCCTTCCACAATTGCTGGCCCAGGGGCATAACGATGGACCTAGCTCAGAATTGCCTTTTCTTGCTCTCAAAGTATTTATCAAGTTGAAATCTGTTAAAATGGGATAAGGACAACCAATGGGCTGCGTTCAGTTGGAGGAGTGTGTAGAATGGCCACAAATCTCACACTAACCCACTTCCACTCTTAAAGGCGTCCAGATTAGGAAGAGGAAGCATGTGGTCATCCCGGGGTATGTCTCAGGAATAAAGAAAAATTGGGATATTTGGGGACTGAGTAAATAAATATACCTAATGATCTTTTTATGGAATATATTGAAATATAGCCTCAACAAGGCAAAATTTTTCTAAACATTAGGCCTAGAGCCCTTAAACTATCACTACCTCCATTTGCTAATTCAATCCTGCAAATCCTTGCGCCTTTTTCCACGCCATCATTTACAGCTTCTTCTTCCACACTGAGAATCTGGATTCCAACAATATTAGGACCCACTTACTTGTTTGTTTCATTCTCAAATATACACGAAATAATTAACTACATCTACAATACTAAAAACAAAACAAACCTATTAGAAAGAGTTCAAGTTCTGTTTTCACTAGTATTTTCCTCCTACACTAAATATATAGTCAAAGTTTAATGATAAGAACTGTTTGGTTTAGTTATTTTTCCCCCCGCCTTTCAACATAGTTATGTTATTTATTGGACATATTTATGCTTTAGGTGTGTCCCCTGTATGCAGAATAATTGGGTTTTGTTTCATTATCCAACTTTAAAATCTACTTATTTAAGTAGGTAAACTATTTACATTTACCACAGAACTATTGTTTGGGGTCGACCCTGCACAACAATTTATGATACGACTCTTGTTTGTATCTACAACACGTCTTTATCACATGTCTTCTTGCTATTTTAAAAATATATTTTGTAATTTGGAAAAATGTGTAAGAATTATAGTGATTCTTTATGTTCCTTGATCCCTCTAATTTTATTTTTCTTAATATCTATAATTTTTTACTACTTACTTTCAGTTTGTAGCTTTTGACTTTCCCATATAAACACTACAAGTCAGTGATGTTATTCTATTTTACCCTTTCTCTTTTCCTTCTCCTTGTATTTTTCAGTGACACGATTTTATCGCTTTTCACAAATGCATTTACACGATGCTATTCCAGCTCTTCCTTGTCTTAGCTCTGTGGCACCAGCAGACCTGTAGTAGTGTGCACGGTCACACCTCAGAGATACTGCAGCTTCAGGTCCAGACCACAGCAATCAAGAAAATAAAGTACCCTACACAGTTTTTGGTTTCCTACAGCAGATAAAAATTATGTTTACACTGTAGTCCATAAAGCATATAATCACATTATATCTAAAAAAAATTCTAAGCACATCCCTTATTTCAAAATGCTTTATTGTTAGAAAATGTGACCATAGCCTGTGTCTTTAGCAATCATCATCTTTTGGCCGTTGCAGGGGCTCGCCTTGGTAGTGAAGGCTGCTGTCTAATCAGGTGGTGGTTGCTAAAGGTTGGGGTGACTGTGGCAAAATCTTAAAATATGACAATGACGAAGTTTGCTGCCTTGATCGACTTTTTTCCTAATGGCTAATTTCTCTTGGAGTATCTGATGCAATTTCATAGCATTCTGCCCAGAACAGATCATCTTCAAAAATTGGCGTCAATCCTTTCCAACTCTGACACCACTTTATTAATTAAGTTTATGGAATATTCTGAATCCTTTGTTACCATTTCAAACAGTGTTCCTAATGTTTTCATCACAAGTAGATGCCGTCAAGATTCATATGAAGGCTAAAACCCAATTATAGCACGAGAAAAAGGGCAAGGGAGGGGAAGGGAGGGGGGAGGATGGGTGGAGGGAGGGCTATTGGTGGGATCACACCTACGGTGCATCTTAGAAGGGTACTGGTGAAACTTACTACATGCAGAATACAAACGTCTTCATACAGTGATTAAGAAAATTCCATGAAGGCTATGTTAAACAGTTTGATGAAAATATTTCAGATTATATATGAAGTCAGCACATTGTGCCCCATGATTGCACTATTGTACACAATTATGATTTAATAAAAATTAAAAAAAAAAACCCACATGTTTTGCTCATCCATAAAAAAGCAAATTCTCATGAGTTTGTTTTCTCATGAGATTGGAGCAATTCAGCCACATGTTTAAGCTCCACTTCTAATTTTAGTTCTCTGCTATTTCCACCATAGCTGTAGTGAATTCCTCTGTTGAAAGTCTTGAATCCTCAAGTACACCCATGAGGGCTAGAATCAGTCTCTTTCAAAGTCCTGTTAATATGAGTATTCTGACCTTCTTCCACCACTGATGAATATTCTTAACGGCATCTAAAACAGTGCAGCGTTTCCAGAAGGTTTACAATTTACTTTGTTCAGATCTGTCAGGGAAATCACTACCTATGGAAGCCATAGCCTTATAAAAGGTATTTTTTAAATAATAAGACTTGAAAGTCAAAATTACTCTTTGATCCCTAGGCTTCAGAACAGACGTTGAGTTAGCAATCATGGGAACAACATTAGTCTCCTGATATGTGTACACACCCATCAGAGCTCTTGAGTGACCAGGCGCCTTGTCGAAGAGCTTCAATAGTTTGAATCTTTTTTTTCTGAGAAGTGTCTCAACAATGGACTTAGAATGTTCATTAAATCACGCTGCAAACAGACGTGCTATTCAGACTTCGATGTTCCATTTGTGGAGCTCAGGAAAAGTAGATTTAGCATAATTCTCATGGCCTTGGGATGCTCAGAATGGTAAATAAGCATTGGTTTCAACTTAAAGTCACTTAAAGCTGCATTTTGCCCTAACAAGAGAGTCAGTCTGTCCTTTGACACTTTGAAGCCACATATGCATGCCCTGACTTCTCCTCTCTAGCTGGCATCGTCTTTCACTAGAAGGCCGTTTCATCTACATTGAAAAATCTGTTGTTTAGGGCAGCCACCTTCCTTCATTAAAGATCTCAGCTAAATCAATCTACACAATTTGCTACAGCTCCAGCATCAAGACTTGCTGCTTCACCTTGCAGTTTTATGTTAGGAAGACAGATTATTTTCTTAAACCTCATGAACCCAAATCTGCTAGCTTCAAGCGTTTTTTTCTGGAACATCCTTCCCTATCTCTCTGAGCCCGTGGAAACTGAAGAGAGAGAGACTCTTTGACTGGATAAGCCTTTGGCTTAAGGAAGTGTTGTGGCTGGTTTGATCTTCTATCTTGACCATTAAAACCTCTTCGGTATCAGCAGTAAGGCTGTGTACTTTCTTATCATTCATATGTTCACTGGAGAGGCACTTTTAAATTTCTTTAAGAACTTTTCCTTTGTTTTCACAATTTGGCTGTTTGGGGCCAGAAGCCTATCTCAGCTCTGACACGCTGTTCTCACCAAGTGTAATTGAATCGATCTTCTGATTTAAGGTGAGATATGTGTGACTCTTCCTTTCATTTCAACACTTAGGAGGCTACTGAAGGGTTATTAGTTGAATTAACCTAATTTCAATATTCTTATGTCTCAGAAGAGAGGCCTGGAGGGGAAGGGTAGGGGAGCAGCAGGTTGGTGGAACAGAACACACACAGCATTTATTTACCATCCTAGAGGAGCACAGTTTGTGGCACCCCAAAACAAGTACAGCAGTCAAATGAAAGATCCCTGATCACAGATCACCATAAATGGAAAACACAATAATGGAAAAGTTTGAAATATGTGAGAATTATCACTGTGTGACAGAAAGACACAAGGTGGGGACCTCTTTTGGAAAACTGGAGTCCTCAGACTTGTTCAAGGCAGGATCGCTGCAAACTTTCAATTGGGAAAAAATGCAAAATTTGTGAAGCACAATAGGCAAAGTATAGTAAAATGAAGTCTTCTTGTATACTTGTAGACTTTTTGTTGAGTTTGTCCAGTTCTTTATAGCTTGGATGAAGTTTATATTTTAGTATAATTCTTTTTTTTGAGACAGAGCCTCAAGCTGTTGCCCTCGGTAGAGTGCCATAGCATCGCATCTCACAGCAACCTCCAACTCCTGAGCTCAAGCGATTCTTCTGCCTCTGCCTTCCAAGTAGCTGGGACTACAGTGCCCACCACCATGCCTGGCTATTTTTTGGTTGCAGCCGTCATCGTTGTTTGGCAGGTCCGGGCTGAATCCGAACCTGCCAGCTCAGGTGTATGTAGCTGGCACCTTAGCAGCTTGAGCCACAGGCACTGAGCCGATTTTAGTATAATTCTTGTATGGTGTATGTGAATTCTCAGATGGACTCTCTTATGCAGTCACTGAAATCTCAACCTGTTATTTTATAGTCTTTGTAGCACCAAGGACAGCTTGGAAGCCTATAAAATCTTGACACAGATCATTCATTTAGCTTCTTAAAAATTCTATGTCACCGTTGCCTCACTTCCTGTATTACTCTTGAAAAGGCTGAGGTCTGTCTAAATTTTCTTTTCTCTTCATAGCAAATCTTTGTTTCATTTGAAAAAATTGGATTTCTTCTTTTTCCCTAAAGCCTGATAGTTCTGGGAGATTTGTCTCAGAGTTAATTGTCCTGGTCAGTTTTACCAGGTATACAGAGAGTCCATCTCATATCTTACAGTCTTAGGCTTTTCATTGTTTTATATCTTCCAGGGGCAAAAATTGTGGCTATGTTGGACTTTCTTTGCCTTTGATCGCTCTGATTTTTTTTCTACTTTATCTTTTTCAAACTTCTGGTTGTTTTCATGCTTTTCTTCGCTAACCCTTACTAGAATTCCATTTAAATATTCACCCTTGAATAGATAGTAATTTGTTCTCTATTCATGAGATGCTTCTATCTTTGCCTTCAATATTTTTCATCTCAGTTTAATGATCATATCAACTCTAATTTTATCTATTGCTTTTGTTTCTCTCACATCCTAAGATTTGCTGTTCAAATTCTAGCTCTGTGTGTGTGTGTATTGTTTAAAATCTCCAGACAAGTTTTCTTTAGAGTTTATTTTAATTAACATAATTGTACAACAACTTTTTTTTCTTGTTTTGTATTAGGATTTTAGGTTTTGAGAGAAGTATGTAAATCAGCTGATTTTTTTAATAGCCAGGTGTTGTGGTGGGCGCCTGTAGTCCCAGCTACTTGGGAGTCTGAGGCAAGAGCATCACTTGAGCCCAAGAGTTTGAGGTTGCTGTGAGCTATGATGCCACAGTACTCTACTCAGGGTGACAAAGTGACACTCTGTCTCAAACAAACAAACAAACAAACAAAAAAAATCAGCTTATTTTTAGAGGTACTGCCCTCTAATTTTCTATGCTTGTCTATCTGTCCCTCCCTTCCCCTAATCTCTGGCAACTACTTTTGTTTCCCCCACAGTTTGGCCTTTTCCAGAGTGTTGCAGAGTTTGGCACTTGAGTAGGTAGCCTTTCCAGAGTGGCTTCTTTCACTCAGTAATACACATTTAAGTTTCTACCATGTCTTTCCACGGCTTGATAGTTCATTTCCTTTAGTTCATGGTGTGGGTGCATCTCAGCTCATTTACCCACTCACTACAGAAGGGTCCAAGTTTTGCAATTATGAACAAAACTTTTATAAACATCTGCCTGCAGGTTTTTGTGCGAACATATATTTTTAATTTATGTAACTATCAAGGGGCATGATTTGTAATATTGTAAGAGAGTGTCCACGTCTATGAAAAACTGCTGTCGTGTCTTTCACAGTGGCCATACGATGGCCATCATCTCACCACCAATGAATGGGTGTTACTTTTGCTTCACGTCCCAAAAGTAACACCCATTCATTGATTCTTGGAATTTGTGAATTTGAATAGATCTGTACTTGTATATCATTGCTTTTTGCAGTGTTATCCAATCTTAAAATTTGCAATTCCCAAAATGACGTATGATGATGAACGTTTTATCATCAGCTGACTTTCTTCTTTGGTAAGGTGTCTGCTAAGATCTTTTGCCTATATATAGTAATCAGATTGTCCTTTTTCTGATTGTTGTGTTTTAAGTATACTTTGTACATTTTTAGAAACAGTGATTTATTTATCAGACAAGTGTTTCACGAATGTTTTTGCCCAGTCTGAGCTTTGTCATGTCATGTTCTTGACACGGCCTTCCTGCAGTGGTAGTTTTAATTTTGTGGGGTGGGGTGGGTGCTACTTTTCTGGAAGCCACTTTTAATTTTAATAAATTTCACCTTATCCATTATTTTTTTAATGGCTCATGCCTTTGGTATTATATATAGAAAATCACCATTGTATCCAAGATAATCTACGCTTCACCCTACGTTATAGTTTTGCATTTTACATTTAAGTCTATGAACCAATTGAGTTAATTTTCATGGAGGATTGTGTCTAGTTTTGTGAGGTTTGTGTCTAGTTTCAGCTCTTTTTCACGTGGATGCCCAGTGTTGCTTATGCGTCTGTGTCCAAGGTTGGAGAACTGTATTTCTGCCACCTATGTCTGGGTGCTACCTTCTGTTCCATTGATCTATTTATCGAATCTTTGCTAGTACCACACCGTCTTGACTGCTGTGGCTAGAAATAAGTCCTGAAGTCTGGGAATGTGAGCCCTTTAACTCTGAATTCCTTCAAAACTGAGTTGATTATTCTGAGTCTTTTGCCTCTCCCTGTATATCTCAGACTCTGTGTGTCGATAGCTGCCAGATAGCTAGCTGGGATTTTACTGAGATTAGCTTGAATCTGTAGATGAAGCCAGGAAAAAGTGACATCTGGATGGCATTGAGTATCTTAACAATGAATATAAAATACCTCTCCTACGTTTAGTTCTTGGATTTTTCTCAGCAGAGTTTTGTTGTTTTTCTGATATAGATCTTGAATATATTTTGTGAGATTTATACCTAAATACTTCATTTTTGGAGGGTGCTAATATAAATCGAAATCCCTTTCAGTTGTAAGTTTCACCTGTCTGCCATTCGCTCCATGGGAAACTAAACATCCTTCCTTCACCAACACTCGCCTTTCACGTTTGCTTCTTGGGTGCTGGCAGCCGGACCTGCAAGTAGCAACATCAGGAAGTATTTCTCCGCCTCCCTCTTCTGGAAGTGATTGTAGATACGTGGTACAATTTCTAATTTCTTCCTTAAATAATTTCTGCAGTTTACCAGTGAAGCCCTCTATTCCTGGTGTGTTCTGTTTTTTTGTTGTTGTTGTTGTTTTTTAAGAGACAGAGTCTCACTATGTCGCCCTCAGTAGAGTGTGGTGGCATCACAGCTCATATCAACCTCCAGCTCTTGGGCTTAGGCGATTCTCTTGCCTCTGCCTCCCAAGTAGCTGGGACGACAGGCGCCCACCACAACGCCTGACTATGTTTTCCTTGTTGTTGCAGTTTGGCCAGGGCCAGGTTTGAACCTTCACCCTCGATATATGGGGCCAGCACCCTACTCACTGAGCCACAGGTGCCGCCCGGTGTATTCTGTTTTGAAAGATTATTAATTGATAGTTCAATTTCTTTACCAGACATAGGCCTATTCAGATTTATTTCTTCTTATATAAGTTCAAGCAGGTTGTGTCTATCAAGGAATTATATCATCTAGGTTATCAAATGGGCATAACATTCCCCAAAATATTTATTATTCTTTTAATGGCCATGAGATCTGCAGTGATGTTCTCTCTTTCATTCTGATATTAGTAATCTGAGGGGTTCTTTTTCTTGTGTTCTTTTTAGCCTGGCTAGAGGTGCATCTATTTTATCGATCTTTTCCATGAACAAGCTTTTAGTGTCATAGATTTTCTCTATTGATTTGCTATTTTTAATCTCATTGATTCCTGCTCTAATTTTTATTTCTTGTCTTTTGCTCCCTTTAGATTTAACTTGCTCTTCCTAAAGTATAAATTTAGAAGACTGAATTTAGATCTTTATTCTTTTTTAATGTATGCATTCAAAGGTATATATTTCTGTCCAATCCTTTCTTTTACTTTATCTCACAAATTTTGATAACTGGTGTTTTTCATTTCATATGACATATTTTT
Source organism: Arctocebus calabarensis (assembly GCA_963573935.1). Classification (NCBI taxonomy): domain Eukaryota; kingdom Metazoa; phylum Chordata; class Mammalia; order Primates; family Lorisidae; genus Arctocebus; species Arctocebus calabarensis. Next base: position 45,262 of record CAUYON010023980.1, on the reverse strand, counting down.
ATATTATATAGCTGTGTGTTGTTTAATCTCCGTGTATTTTGGGATCGCTCAGCTATCTTTCTGTTATTGATTTCTACGTTTAATTCCATTATGGTTTGAGAGCAGACACCGTATGATCTCTATGCTTTTAAATTTGGGAAGGTGTGTTTTGTGGTCCAGAATGTAATCTCTCAGGATGAATGTTCCTTTTGAGCTTGAGAAGAATGTGCTGTCAGAGGTCGTGAGATGACAGAGGCTGCCGGTGACAGCTGTATTCACTGGATCAATGATTTTCAGGTAAACCAGGTCCTTACTCTTGCTTGATGGATTTGTTCTTTCTGATATAGAAGCATTAAAGTCTGCAGTTCATAGATTCATCTGTTTCTTTTTGGAGTTTTATCAGTTACTGACTCACTTGATTGGATGTTCTGTTGTTAGGCAAATATACGTTGTGGGTTATTATGTCTTTTGGAATACTGACTCTCCCATCATTATGTAATGCCACTCTGTCTCTGATAATTTCTCCTTCTCTGTCTGACGTGAATATAACTAACTTTGCTTTCTTTTGATTAGCGTTAGCGTGATGTATATCTTTCCTCATTCCTATACTTTTAATCTACGTGTACCCTTAACATTAAAAGAGAGCTTCTTATAGTTTTTTTGTTCACTCTGGCCATCTCTGTCTTTTAATTGAACTATTTAGACCGTTGACATTTAAAGTAGCTACTACTACAGTTAGATGGATATATACCATATTCGTTACTGTTTTCCCTGTGTTGTCTTTTTTCTTTGACCCTCTTTTCTGCGTTCCATAGTCCCCCAGGATTTTCGATGTATGTTCACAACTCATCCAAGTTTATTCAGTATGTGATGGGCTTCCATTTCTTCCTTCTTTCTGGGGTTTTAACTTTCCAACTCTTATCATTTCTCTTCCCTATGAAGAACTTCTTTTAACATTTTTTACAATTCCACTGACAATGTTTGCCTGAGAAATTTTATTTTTTGCAGTTTTTGTCAGGGTTCAAACCTGGGTTTGAACTCGCCACCTCCGGCATATGGGGCTGGTACCCTACTCCTTTGAGCCACAGGTGCCGCCCTGAGAAAATACTTTTTTTTGCTTCACTTTGGAAGGATAATTCCACAGACTATAGAATTCTAAGTTGGTAGGATTATTTTTTCCCTTTCTCACCACTTTATTAATTTATTTTGCTCTCATCTTCCTGAAGGAAAGTCAGATGTCATTCTCCTCCTGGTTTCCCTGTAGGTAAGATGCCCCCACTTTGGCTCCTTTTTTCCCATATCTTTAATTTCCTACAGGTAAATGTGGTCTGCCCGTGGCAGAGCGTTCAGCATTTGTTCTGTTTTGTGTTTTTTACTGAACTGGTAGTTTTGTGTCTTAAAATGATTTAAGAAAATAGTCATTTTTGTTTTAAATCTTTTTTATTCATCTCTCCTTTTTTTTTTCCTTCTGGTATTCTCATGAGGCACATGTTATACTTTTTATAGTTGTCCCACAGTTCTTGGAGATACTTTTCTAGTTTTTTCCCAATTTTTTCTTTTTCTTTGTTTTTCAGTGTTGGAGGTTTCAACAGAGACACCTGCAGGCTGAGGGCATCTTCACTCTGAGCTGCGTCTGGCCTACCGATGAGCCCATCAGATACAGCCTTCGTTTCTGTTACTGTGTTTTTAACCTCTAGTATTCCTCTCTTCTATTTTCACTTGGAATTTACATCTCCCTGCTTATGTTATCTGTCTGTACTTGCATATTGTCTATTTTTTCTCATTAAAACCCTTAGCCGATGGGTCACAGGTTTTTTCTTAATTTCTGGTCTGATAATTCGAACATTCCTGGAGTATCTTACTCTGATTTGCACTTATGTTCTCTCTCTCTCAACTGTCTTTTGCTGTTTAATTTTGTGTGTGTTGTTCTTATTGTTGAAAGGTGAGCAGGCTGTGCTGAGAAGGGGCCTCACTGTGGTGATGAGATGTCCCAGGGAGGGGACGTGTGGTAACCATGGTGATGAGATGTAGGGAGGGGAGTGTTTGGTAGCTCCGTGCTCAGGTGTCTGGCAGAGCCTGTGACCTTGGACTGGAAACTCTCCCAGAGCATCTCAGCCTCTCCGGCCTCTCTAGGTCAGGCAGGATGGTAAAGAGGGTTGGAGTTGGATGTTTCCTGTCCCTCAGGCCAGTTAGGCTCTACTAAAATCCCAGCAGCTTAGGTTGTGATTACACAGTTTCTCCTGAAGGCAAGTCACTGAGCATTAAGGCCCATTTCAGAATCATTCCTCTTTCCCTCCCCGAGTTCCTCATGGAGCTGAAGCCATAAAGCTCTGGAGTATTTCCAAATGGTTCCTTTTTTTTCCCCCTGCTGGGAGCATGAGATTTTTCTCTAGTCTTCCCTGTGATTTAACTCCTGGAGGTAAAACTCACAGAAGTGTGGGGGTCCCTTGATAAGTAGGTCGCCCTAAAGTTTTTAATCTGTCAGGCTTATCCCCACTAACCCTGAAGCGATTTGCCAATTAGTTTAGAATTCCCCACCCAGCACTGGTTTCCACAGTGGTTCCCCCCAGTGGGTTTGGGTTCCAGTAAATTCTGCCCTCCTGTATTTGTGTGTTGACTCTCTAGGTTGAGAGAGCAGTTTGCCCTGTAAGGGATCTAAGCCAGTTGGCTGCGTTTGTTTTTTTCTTTTGTTTCCCTAGTTTGTGCAGTTTTTTTTATGCATTGCTAGGATGAAACAATTTCCAAATTCCTTATATACCAGATCAGAAATCAGAAGTTAAATGCTTGTGTTCATATGTTGATGTCCTTATACTTTTTACGGACACTTTCTATGGAGTTGATTTGATGTTTTTATTTGCTTCTCTTCTTTTCCTTCCCAAGGCGTCTGTGGATAGACAGCTGTGCTCTCTGTCATCGAACAGTGTAAAAGTGCAGCTAATTTGACAGATGACGCAACGATGCGTAAGGTGGGAGGGGGAGGATAAAAGATGGCTTTGCTTGTCTGGTTTCCTTCTGTTCTCTCCGATCCTTAATTTCTCCCCTATTACTTCTTCCTTTCGCATTGCTGATATATCTCCAAGGGGCACTATTCCTTCCCTGTTTATCTTTTTCATCCAAACAATGCTTCTCTGAAAGCAGAACCTCTGGTTCTGAACAAATAAGCAATTTCCCTGTTGCCAATTGTGTGAACAGCCATAGCCTAGACGTGGTCATTTCTTTTTGCTCTTTGTCCAGGTAGACTTGGACTTTTCCCTTTGAGGTCACCCATCCCTGCCTTCGGCCCCTCTGTCCTCCGGTGCATGCCGTCTCTTACGCCTCCTCTCCAGCCCCTGCTCTTCCCATCCACAAGCTTCTGTGCCTGTAGCAGCAGCTTGTTTACTTCATATTAATTTCTCTGTTGGAAAGGTACCTTGAATTCTTTGTCTCCTAAAAGGTGCTAACTTTGTGGATTATGTGTGGCTTCATTTCTGCCCCTTATTGATGGTTTCAGGGAGGCCATCAGGATGCGCCACAGCCTTAATTAAAGGAGGACATAGATTTGGAAGAACAGTCAGAATTTTAATAGGATTTAAAGAGGGTGCATCATGTGTAGAGAAAATGCATGATGGAATAGAGGAAATATCAGGAGCTGTCTTGGAAATAATTTGATAGTCCTATAGAGTAAGTCACCTGAAGGTCAGTGCACAGTATAACTGGAAAGGTTGGCTGAGTTTTGGTCTTAGAGGATGCAGAATACTATGCTAAAGAAAGTGGAGTTTATTTTTTTCATAAGAGGAAGGATCTCAAAGGGACTGGGGATGGGGCAAGTTGCCTGTTTCTTAATATACGTAGTTTGTTTTAGTGAGTAAATGATAAAAACCTACTATGTGCCAGGTGTAATTCACTACAGCATTGCATTTAATTATTATAAAGACTCGAGGTAAATAGTTGAATTTATTATGGAGGTAAGTAATTGGCATCAGGTCAAAAATCACAGGTCCATAATCTAAACCCAGGTGTGATACCCAAGCCCATGTAATTTTTGGAATTGAAGGAGATAGAGGCAGAGGGGCTGCTCAACAGGTGAGCAACGGAGTCGCACCTAAAGTAACACTTGTGAGAATCTCACCTGTGAAAAGAAATGGGAGGTACTTCAGCATTAAGGAAACTAAAGGTTGGCGGCAGTTTAATGTAGCAGTTGTGAATATGAGTTCTGGAAACGGACTATCCACCTGCAAAGCCTGATTGTATATGATCCTGGGAAAGTTATGCATTGTCTCATTGTTTCAGTGTTTTAGTTTCCAAAAGGGGACTATGCAATTCCAGTGCGGCTTGGGGTATCTTAAATGAGTTAATAGCAATAGCATTTAAAAGATGTCTGGAACATGGATAAGTATTCCAGACATCTTCCTCCTCCTTTTCTTTCTTCCTGTTTCCTGGAAATAAAAGAATATAAAAGTCCTCTACACCTCCAGGTTTTATATTTGTGGGTAACTGGGATGACAGTGGTACCTAGGACATGTACTATGAAGGACATAGCAAAATCTGTAGAAACAATTGATGTGAGAGGAAAAAATGTCAATTCATTCCCAGAGGTAAGAAGGACGTCTTAAAGGTCAATGGCTTGAAGGGACATGTGTCCAGCTGGCTCAGTTTCTGTCTCTGTGCTGGTTTTCCACATCGGGATTTTCTCATTAAATAGTGTGGCTCGCTCACCTATCCACTGACATAAACTGGTTTCTAGGGTTGGACATCGGTGCCCGCCAATCACCTCACCAGTTGAAACTTGAATTTTACATGTTGTCTTCAAGAGTCTATACTCAACTGCCCTTCTCTCTCTCTCTCTCTTTTTTTTTTTGAGACAGTCTCACTATATCACCCTTGGTAGAGTGCCATGGTGTCACAGCTCACAGCAACCTTGAACTCTTGGGCTTAAGTACTTCTCTTGCCTTAGCCTCCCAAGTAGCTGGGACTATAGGCACCCAGCTATTTTTTTGTTGTTGTTGCAGTTGTCGTCATTGCTTTAGCTGGCCTGAGCTGAGTTCAAACCCACCAGCCTTGGTGTATGTGGCCAGCACTCTACTCACTGTGCTGTGGGCACTGTCAACCCTTCTCTTTAAAAAAAAAATTATTTATTTATTTATTCCTGAGACAAGTCTCACTCTGGGACTGGACTGCAGAGGTACTGATATAGCTCACTGCAGCCTCACCGCAGCCTCAGCTCAAGTGATCCTCCTGCCTCAGCCTCTTGACTATCTGGGGCTATAGACATAAGTCATTATGCCCAGAATATTTTTTAAATTTGATTTTTAATAGAGATGTGTTCTTGTTATGTTGTCCAGGCTGGTCTTGAATTCCTGGCCTTAAGTTATTCTCCTGCCCTCAAATGTTGGGTTTAAGCACATGAGCCACCATGCCTACCCTGCCTTTCTTTTCTTCCTGTTACTCTTGTTGTATCTCAACCCCTGGGAATTCAGTTTGTGCCTGAGCTGAACCACAAATACCCACTTACACATTTCAAGAGACACACAATATGTACAGAGTCAACATGCATGCTTATGTAGAACATAATTAGGTTTCAAAAATTGAGATTAAAAATTTGTAAGATTATGAAAAGTCATCTATTTTGCATTCCCAATCTGCTTTTTCCTGCACAAACACTATTTACTATCTTACTAAACATAACAAGGTAGAGAGTGGGAATATATAATTGAGCGAAAGGTAGAGTGTCCTCTGAAAGAGCTCTCAGCATCATAGTGATACGTGTAAGAAAACCCCTGGTCACAGTCCAGTGTGTGCATGTGTGTTTGAGATGCTATGATTACATAGAAAAGAGCTTTACTAGTCTCAGACAGACAAGGGAAAAGCTTTCAGGAGTCGTCTACCTTGGAAGTGGAGGAGTGAGGGGGATGACTTTCCAGATAGAGGGTCTAGCACTTGCAAGGGAACAATATTATAAAAAGCAAGAGCTAATTTAGGTAGCAGCAGGGGAAGGAGCTAGGTCTGGAGATGGGCAAAACTGTGCCTAGCCTGACTGCCTTGAAGAGGAGCTTGGGGTTGTTCTAATGGAAAAGCAAGTCACTGAGGGTGTTGGGGTGGGGTATGGGTGTCATACTCAGCCTTGTGTTTCAGAAGGATTCCTTTTTAGCAACCCAATGGACTGAGTATTGAACTGTGTCTATGATATCACAGCGTCCTGGTTTCCACAAGCACTTGAGCACCCAATCAATGGCACTAGCCCAATCATGAGTTCTTACCTCTGTGTTAACACATCAAAAGGCAGGTTGTGGATGAATTGTTGAAATTACTTTGCCAACATAAAGCGGCAGCCAGTCTGAGCCCTGATCTATATCCCAGCTAGCGGAAAGTCGAATAGCCTCTTAATTCAATTTCCTGTAATCTTCAAGTAAGTGCAGAATTTCAAAAGCCTCCCCAAATTAGTTGGACTCAGTGTTGAAGTTAAGTAAAAGTTAAAATTTTCTTTGCTGGGTATGACTTCACTGCTCTGTACTGTCTCATTAATATTGGCTGGGAACTGACAAACTTTTGCTTAATTGATGTTGCAGTGTCTTCTGTGAATGTGAAAGTTTTACATGCAGGGGATCAAGGATGTGTGGTAGGCAACTCACAGACTAGACTCGGACCTGGATAAAATTCAAGACAAGCTTTTAAGAGCTTTGAGTATTTTTATGAAATAGGACAAAAATTTCGTAGCATGGATCTCAGAATGCAGATTCAAATCCAGTTCTCTTTCCATCAGTCCTGAGATTTTAAGTAAGTCACTGTGCTTCTTTGTGCCTGAGTTTTGGTTTGATTGGAGGGTAGGGAGCGCCAGTTGTTTCAGACATAAGAGAAAATGATGCTTGCATTGTAAAAGTGTCTTTAACTCCTTCAACATCAACTTTTTCTTATATTTGCAATGCTGAGTCAGGAGTTCATAGCCCTAGAAGGCATGGATCTAGTTCCTGTGTTCCATCCTTCTCCCCTTCCACAAGAAACCTACTGGCTCCACACATCAATAGACTCTGTTTGCTCTATCAGGGTCTCATTGGCTACTGAAAGCACCAGCCAGGAATTTCTCAGGATGTACAACAAAGATGACATTTATATCTCAAATTACCACAGGCTTATTCCTGTCTTCTGACATTACAGAAAATACAAATAACCTCCCTACAGGCATTAAACTTCAGTGGCATAAGCAAGTCTATAACAAACAAACAAACAAAAACACCCTTTTCTTGCAGCCTCCAAGTTTTCTCTAGAGGTCCCTGGATTCAAAGAATATATAACACATTCTTTTAGGGACTAAACTGTTATCTGTCGTGCCGCAGAATCTTTTTTACCTAGGGGAAAAAAAAATCACAATTTTCCTATGATAAACACCACTGAAGAATTAGGGATGCAATGAGCCACAAACTCACAAAGTCAGTATGCTTCACCAAAGAGTGGCAAATATGCAACTCTGTTTTACAGCCTAACGGTATAGGAGAATTACATGTAGTCCAGAAAACATTTCTCTGTTCTAGGTTTGCATTCTCTTGAGATGCCAGACAACAAAGCAGATTTGAGAGCTGGAGGAATGTTTTTCTTAGGAAAGTAAGAGATACACAGATTATCCTACTGGGTAAACACCTTACTGCCTCAGTAAAAGTGGACTATTTATCTCTTTATCTGAAGATAAGATTTTCTTTTTTTAAGTCCTATAATTCATAGGCTTTCAGTACAATTTATAAATGCTTATTCTTTCATCTCACCTCTCATGGGTTATAACTAAATCCCACTGGAAAATTCTGATCATACTTCAAGAGAGCCCTTGGAGTTTTTTTAGGATGAACTTAACTCTCATCTTAGCAGAAAAGAGACAGTGTTCCCATGGTGATGAGGACGACATCATCAGGTCTGGCCCCAGCAGTGAGTACAGACCCATTTGCTCACCACAGGAGTAGATGGGATAAGAGATAACAGCATTTTTTGTTCAAAGTCAGATAACTCAAAGATTAGCCAGGCTAAAAAGCCAGGAATTTTCACTAAACATAAGCCGGATAGATTGCTTAAGATTATCATCCTCTTTACTGTCAAAGGAAATCTGAAATAGCAGAAATTCTCCAGTCTTATTAGGCTTCTCCAAGGATCTGTAGCCTGGATAGGTAGGTGGCAACTTGAATACATTACTGAGGTGCTAATGCTGGGATTTTGTGATCATGAAAAGCTCTTACTTTCTATTAAGGCAAATTACATAAAGCAGAAGCAGGACTGTCACCTAGAGCATGCCTTATGCAGAGAGCTGAAACCTGAAATAAGTTTCACAGCACTCTGTGGTCTTCTAGGCATTTCGCTTTATTCTAAATGGAAGAGCTATGCCCTTCGCAAAATTCTATTATGTGGAATCATTCTTATAGCCATTTTGCTGACACAAGTCTGTGAATAACCAGCCTAGAAATAGTGGGTTATTTCCTAATATTTACCCTTCAATATTTAGCTTTCAAGACCACAGCAAGTATGTTTATTTGCAGTACACCATCATCCTCCTATTTATTAAGCTTTTGTTGCGTGCCGACTATGTTCTGTGCCCCATGCTATGCCCATGCAACAGAAGGGTGGCTAGGACATGGCTCTTGCCCCAGGAAACCGCAAAGTCTGATGAAGGGGTGAACATATATGTAATGAAACATACTTCCCTAAACAGGGGTTTATACCAATTTGTGCACAAATTGAAGGTGTGATTAACTTTCCTATGAGAATGAGAGAACATATAACAGAAGAGATGTTTGAGATTGATCTGGAACTAGAATGGTGCAGCTCGTGGTAGAATGTCCAGTATCTCTGGCTCATAAGAGGAGACTGAAAAACAAGAAGTACAAAAGTCCATTGGGGAAAGATGCAAAAACCATAAATGGGCCATCTACATACATATCCCTGACCTCCCTGATACCTGAGTTAATTTACGGATCAGGCTCATGCTCAGAGTATTTCTGGGCGCTGTCCAGTACATGGGGTGAGCCAAAGAGGAGCACAGTTATTCATAATCTTATTTGAATTATGAATTTTAAAAAATTTTAATTAGATTACTTATTTCTTTGGTTTAAGATTTCAGATTAAGGTGAGGGTATAGACCATTAGGTTACTTTGTGTTTGTTAGGTAAAGTCCAAGTTATAGTTGAGGCCTTCAACTATGCAAATTCAGGCAGGTGGTGTGCTCTACACACTTACGTTATGCCCTAAGGTGAGAGCCTGCCAATCGTCTCTCCTCCCTGCTTCCTTCTCCCTCCTTTCTTCTCCCCCCACTTGAATTTAATTGGGTTTTTCTCTCTTGTGGGCATGTGTTAGTTCATCTACTGGCTTCATATCAATATTGAGTACATTGAATACTTTCTTTTCCATTCTTGTGATACTTTACTAAAGAATATTCTCCCACTCTGTCCAGATTAATACAAAAGATGTAAAGTCTCTATCTTTTTATGGCTGAATAGTATTCCATGGCATATATATATACTACAGTTTGTTAATCTGTTCATGGGTTATTTGGCACTTGAGTTGATACTACATGTTGAAAATTGTGAATTTAGCTGTGATAACATTCTAGTGCAAATGTCCTTATGGTACAATGATTTTTTTTTCCTTCTGGGTAGATACCTTGTAATGGGATTGCAGGATCAAGTGGGAGGTCTATGTTTAGTTTTTTAAGGATTCTCCATACTTCTTTCCCAAGAGGCTGTATTAGTTTGCAATCCCACCAAGAGCATAAAAGTGTTCCCTTCTCTGCATACCCAAGCCAGCATCTGCAGCTTCGGGACTTTGTGATGTAGGCTATTCTCACTAGGATTGAATTATGAATTTCTATAAGATTCTAATAAAATTTCTAGATCCATGCTCCATAAAAATACAGAAACACATTAAAAATCTGTTTGCAAAGTATTTCATGGAGTTCTACTAGTGCTTTAGAGAGCAACTATGGAGTCTTTATTAAGAACTTTAAGACAGAAACTAGGGTTGTAGTGCTCTTATACTCCCAGACTATGGAACTTTCTCAAATGATCACAACAAAACATGGTCTAGAAGATAATCTTTGCTATTTTATAGGGTCAAATACATTATTTCCTAGCTGTGTGATCTTAAATAACTTTCCTAAGCCTCAATTTATTTATCTTTGTAATGAGGATATTAATTCCATCTCTCAGAATTTGTTGTCAAGATTTGAGATAACATATGTGAAGGAACTAGCAGAATGTCTGGCATATTCTTTCTTTGGCTTTTATAATTACTATTAGTGTCTGTGTTAGTATTGTATAATGACAATACAATTATGTTATAGAAATTCAGGGGGCAAATTATGGTGACCATTTGCAATATCCATTTGACTCCTTCAGAGATATGCTAAACTTAGTATTTATCTAAAATTCCCTCTGCCCTCAAGATAATTAATAAAATATTGCAATTAGATTCTAAAGCCTCTGGGCAGAAAGTACAGCTCCTATATATTCTGTACTAGGTTCAATAAATGTTTAATAAAATGATAATACTACTTGGGATTTCTATAGTTCTTTTATTTGATAGTCCCTTAGTACTTTGTAGATATTAGTTCATTAATTTTCCCAATACCTCAGAGACTAGGAAGGTAAAGAATGTTAAAGGCATCTTCTTTGCCTATTGTTTTCAAGACATGCCTTCTTCTCATCCCTGCAAACCTCACCATGTCCATCTCCACCAAGCACACCAGAGTGTACCCTCGTCCTCCTAGCATGAAGGCCCTTCACCAAGCCCGCCACACTGGCTCATCTCACCCAACTTTCCCAGGCCTTTTTTTGCTTCACCCCATTACAATTTGTACTTTCTATTTATCTCATTTAAATCTGATCTCTAAGATGGGTCACTTTCTTAATATATCCAGGCTATAGGCATTTCAAATAGCAGCTACATAGTAATTACAATGGTTGCTGTCCACCGAGGGTCAGGTGCTGAAATGCATTAAAAATGTTATCTGCTTTTGGCATCTCAAAAAGCCAATATTTCATTTATTATTATCTCCATTTTATGATGAGAAAAATGGGTTCACAGGAAATTGAATAAACTTGTATAACCTCACAGCTGACAAGAGGCATATTTGGGATTTGAAACCACGTATGTCTATATAAAAAATCTAAGACTTAGGAACTATGCAAATTCTCTAAACTCTCTCTGTATTTCTTAAGTCACTCTGAGGCCTTTCCAGAACTCTCAGAGATATCCCGAGATGACGTGTGAGTCTGTGTCTGGGAAAATTAGAAGGCTTGCCTTGACAGTGGCAGGTTCACTGAAGCTTTCAATTCTAATCTCCATTTGTCCTTCCTCCTTCCCTTCCCAGCCACCACCCCATCAAAGGATCAGACAGGTCAGGATCCAGAAGGATTTCAATTGATATGTCACCCTGAAGGCCCTACAGACCACCCAGCTTCATAAATCCAGAGTGGATGGCCTACTGAGCCTCCCTTTATACTGGGCCTGACAAAACCCTGCCTCAGGCTGTCTTTCAGGAATGCAAGCCTGGTCAGGGCTCCTGCTGTCTGCTGTCTGCAAAACTGTCCCCATCCTGGAACCCATATAGTCACTGAATGTTTACATGTATGATATTCTTCTTTTAATCTCAACAGTGAGCAGTCCCTCGAGTCCATCTTCCCACTCAGAACCATTCTCCTCTCTTCCCTCCTGGAATCTTTGAAGATTTCTTAGTCTTTATCAGCATTGCAACCTCTTCCTGCTTTGATAGAGCATCAGCCAAGCATGCAAAGCTTTCCATTCCAACTGCTAGCAATAGAGACACATAATGAAAGAATATTAATTAGATTAATTAAGGAGGAAACAAACTGAGACATATCAAGGGCTTGCTGCGTGGGACACTCTAATGGCTCTGTGTGTATACACACACGCACACACACACACATGCATATATATATTTAAAATATTGCTATTTTTAATCTACATGCTAGAAATGAAAAGCAAAACAAAGAAAAAAATAAAAAGCAAAAAGCAGAGATCCAAAGACTTCAGTGTCCCAAAGCCATAGACCCTTCAATAGAGCTCAGCTTGTCCTTCTATGACCCTTGTCCTTCTCTGCCTCTTTGACTTGGGTGTGAGCATTGTCTACACTCAGAGCTGGCTCCTTGCATTTACGCTGTTTTGTCATTTGAGAATTGGCAGAGACCTTAGGGTCTGCCTATTCAAGGGATCCCGCCTCTGCGAACAGGTGCTACATCTAAGCTCCCAGAGCTTGTTCATCAGCAAAGGAGGAAAGGATGTGTGAGCTTTGTTGGTGGTAGGGTTGAGGGGAAATCGTCAGGAAGTGAGGGGTGGCAGGGCAGTCCTGAGCAGGAAATGGAAAGGAGTTGCCACAAAGACATGTTTTGGGATGTAGTCACCATTGGTAATTCGCCTCCTACAAGGATGCCCAGGGACTCGAGATTCTGTTCATTACTCTCATTTTCTCATTGGTCATATGGGGAGATTTGTGCCAGAAAGATGGGATCCATTTCCCAGTTAAGTAGCTACCTTAACTGTTTATACTCAAGTTCATCCTAAGAGAATTTGGGGCTGATTAAACATACGACACTTTGCAGAAGACCTCAGGCTACTTTGGTGCTTGGGAAATATTTGCTATCACTGAAATAAAGTTTCCCGATAGCAATGCTGGTACTGTCTTTATTTCAGCAGCTGGGGAGTGGGGCAAGTACATGAAAAAGAACAAAAACAAAAGACAAAGTTACAGCTTCCCAAAAGTTGCTTAATAACACACTAGCCATGTTTAGACAATTCAAGTTCCTGCTACTTTAGGAATATTCTAAATTATCATTTTATGGAGCACAATTTGTGTTCTCATATCATAGTTGAACATTCAACTATAACCATTTTCCCATGAGCAAGGCTTCTGCTGTGCACCTATCATAAAGATTGCAGGAGAGAGAACTGGACCCTCACTCAGAGCTTCCTAGTAGTGCCAGGTGTGACCTGGGCATATTATTATTGCTGTGACCACCACAGAGGGAACATATATTTATTAACAACTGGCAGACAAAGATATCGAGACAAAGAAAAGATAGGTAGTTTGCTAACTAATGGATAGAATTGTGGTTTGATCCTATGTTTTTCTGACTCCAAAGCACAGGCCCTATTCTTTATTCTATTCTGTATTCTCTTCAAAGCATATACTCTTTTTCTCTGAATGCTGCAGTGGAGAAAGACCCATGTCTAGTAAGGGTCTCTGTAGACTGCGATTGCCATCAGGTGAAGGCTGGAATGAACGTCACCAAGTCTTGCCTCTGAAATACCACTGACCTCCCGGTTGGCTGGAGCACTGGACAAGCTAATTGCCAAGCCAAGCTTTCTCCAGAGATTCCTAAAACCAGGCATATGGATTCATAGCCCTTTAGGAAACATTGATTTTGCCCCTTTCTCTGCTTCACATATGAGTCAGTCTGCCAACCATGATTAGAGTTCACTTCTTCCTCAAGTTGGGGTGAGGAGCTCAGTATATCCAGGACTAGCAACGCTGAGCACTGAGCTGCCCTCCGACCACCAGCCTATGCTCTTGCCTCGGTCCCCACCTTCAGGGCCTTCTTGGCTATTTCAGAGTCCATGGGACATGTTTTAGAGAACTTCATCTACTACAGTCTCCTCTGGCTTAAGGATACGACAGGATGGCTTCTGACCATCTGATGGCCCTGACCCTTCAATCCCAATGATACCCTGAGACATGAGAAGTGGGGCGTTAGCAGGAGTGACCGACTCTACTGTCCTGTCGGGGCCCAAGTTCCTCTTCACCAACCGGAATCATCAGCCCAGTGATTTTCTGAGCATTATTTTGCCCTCAAACTATAAATCCTCCAGAAATAACTGGCATCCTCAACCCCCATTCACCTTTTTGTGGGTGTGTAGAAGGTGATTGAAGAGTTTGATTCCCCCCATCAGAACAACTGGGAAGTTAAGAACAAAGGAGACATCACATTTGCTCCTAGTATGCTCACATTCAAAGACATTTTACGTCGTTTGCATCTTCTGACGTTCAGAAGATCCTTGACTTCTCAGAAGGAGAGCAGCATCCCTTCCCATAGGATAACTACAAAACAAAACAAGCTCCCAAGTGACTGGCATGACCCAAACGGACTTTACAGAGCCAGCCTGTGGCAGAGTTCAAGGGTGACTCCCAGACCAGGCATCTCACACAGATCCAGAAGGGTACCTCCCCTCAGCCTTTACCCTAAAATATAGTGATCCTCTTAGGTAGTCATTTAGCAATAGAATCGCTTGGGGGCTTGGTTTTTCCTCTCTGATAATCATAATAAATATGGTGCATAGTACCTAGGAGCAGACACAGTACCTCCCACTTCCTTCTGCACGTTGAGAAAATAGTTCTTTGTGGACACTGCATGGCTACTAATGGCGGTAGGGGTGTTCCCAGGCTGAGCACCAGCTGCGCCCCAGGCCGAGTGTCTGTGCTCGCAGGTGGCTGAGGCTCTGCACAATCAAACTCTCAGCTGACTGATGGTTTTGGTTCCTGCTTCCCTAATAAGAAGGAAGATGGCCTCAAACCAAGCATTGTCTTTTTTACAGGCTTAAGGGAAACCACTCAGGTGAATAAAACCTCAGAGACCTAAATCGAAGAACCTCGTTAGGAGATGTTTGAATATCATATTGCTTTATTCGAAGGTTAAACACATTTAACCCACGAGGAGACATCCTGATGCAAGCGGCAGTTGTGTGCGCATCTCAGCCGGCTGTGACACAGGAGCCTGCTGGCCCGCAGGGCAGGGGGGCCGCCAGACACAGCCTCGGAACTGCGGAAACACCAAGAAGGCCAGTTTTGTTTGTTGTTTTATTTTCTTAATGAGACAACTTGGAATTTAGAACAATTGGTCTGTAGGCTCACACTCTTTTTAAGGCAACTTGTATCTTGCTGTGTTTAAATGGACCCTTGGCTGGGCCTTGACTGAGGTAGAGCTGAGGATAATCGATTTCTTTGTTCTAAATCCTGGTACGGCCTTTCCTGTGCCCTACATCCAGCTCAGTGTGTGTCTCCCCTGGTGGGAGATTTGGAAGAGCTGCTAGGGTTTAGGGAAGATGTTCAAAGATGAATAAGTTAACAATGGAATGTGTGTGTGTGTGTGTGTGTTTTAATTAAATCATAGCTGTGTACATTAATGCAATCATGGGGTACAATGTGCTGGTTTCATATACAATCTGAAATAGCTTCCTCAAACTGGTTAACATAGCCTTCATGGCATTTTCTTAGTTATTGTATTAAGACGTTTATATTCTACATTTAGTAAGTAAGATGCCCTGTAGGTGTGATCCCACCAATTACCCTCCCTCCACCCATCCTTCCCCCTCCTCTCCCATCCTCCTCTTGCCCCTCTGTTGTTTTTTTTTTAAAGAGTAGGTGAAAGAAATCTATGATTAAGTACATTTTTAAGAGCTTTTCTTATGGAATATCAAAGCATGTAAGTGAGGAGTACGAGTTAACTGGTCTTAACTGCACAGGGGTATGAGAAAGTTCACAGATGTGTGTCTGAGTCTGTTTTGTGCTTTTACAACAGAATACTTGAGGCTGGGAAATTCATAGTAAACAGTAATTGTAGATTTGAGGCCTGGAAGTGGAGAAGCCCAGTGTTAAGGTTCTGACATCTGGTGAGAGGGAAACAGGAAGCTGAACACCCCTTTCCGTGACAGCACCATCCCCACCTGTGAGGATGGAGGTCTCCTGTCCTATCACCTCTTAAGGGTCCCACCTCTTCAGACAATTACAATGGCAATAAAATTTCAACATGAATTTGGGGGTAAAAGGGACAAACATTTAAACCATAACAAAGTGCAAAATCAAAGGGCAATGACTTGTACTGGAAGGTTGGATGCCTTGCCTGGACATGGGGGTGCAGTCTGAGTGAATGTCCAGCATTCTTTCCATATGTGATGGTACAGAAACTCAGGGAACAGTGTAGTTAACTGTTACTATCTTTGACTACCAGTGACTGAGTATGATTCAAATAGCTATTGCCTTTTAAAGTACAGAAGAACAGGAGGTTGAAACAGAGATCTGAAACATTGTATGGTCCAGCGTGATCTCCACCTCTTCTAGAAAGTCTTCCCTACCTCCTGAGAAGGAATTAATCCCTCCTTCCTCATTACTCCCATTGGATAATTAACCCTCCCTGCTAATTAATCCCACCTTTCTTATAGTGTATAAACAGAGTCTTCCCTCTAACGTAATTAGCTTGTCTCTAATAAATACCATATTTCCTTGTGACAGTTGCCATGTCCCTTTGGTTGCTGTGTACTTCACAGGGCCCAGTAGGGTGCTTGACACCTGCAGAAACTCAATGGATAAAAAATGCCTTGAGAATGAACAGACTTAACTGGGTCTCTAAGGGAACTTAAAGCAACCCAGGATCCAATATTATTCCTCGAGGACTTGACTTTCCATTTAATAGACAAGCCTCATATATTTTTGCACCAAAATAGAAACTCTTCACGCAGGACACAGTTAAACAGCTTCAGATTAGGAGCCCTCGGAAGAAATGAATGAAAACAGATGAAATTGGAAAGAGATTTTTCTCAATTGTAAAGTGAATGCCATCTATATGATGTTAAAAATTCTTATCAATACATCATTCAGGAGTTAAAAGATTTAAAAAATATAAAATTTCAAGTTGCAAGGTAACTATTATTGTTTCTGTGTTCACATGGGGAGACTGAGGCTCAAGGAGAACAGAGGTTTGGCCAAGGTCATGCTGTGCTATTAAAGGTTTAGAGTAGGCTCATGGAGCCCAGGCTCTCCTGGCAGCACTCCAGTGGATTCACTTTATAGATAATGTAACATGGAAGGAAGGGTATGGATCGTAGGGATGGTGGGAGTAGCCCTGGAATGGCAGTTGCTCATGAGGGGAAAGAAAAACAAACAAACACCTCCTTTCTCTCTGACCCCAGGCTGTCAATGCTATCAGCAGCTTCTCCATCTCAAGTCCTTCACCCACCTTGCCAGCCAAGGAAAAGTTGACATTTACCACAGTTTCCTTGCTCCACTGGGTGAGGGTGCCATCGCTTGACTGTGGTGAGTTGAGCATTTGGTTCAGAACCATCCTTATCAGGTGAATAACCCAAGCTTTAGTCGACCTGAATCTCCGTCTGTCCTAGGGGAGGATCATGCCCTTTCCCACATGATCTGGCCTAAATCTCCTCTCCTTTGACGAAATCAAGTTTCCCTTCTCTCTCCAGACTTCCTGCACTGGCTGAGGTTTTCAAACTGTAGTTCAAGCTACGTGTTTGCCCATTTCATCCTCAATGGACGTGGAAACTCTCTGGAGAAGAGTCATTATGTGCAGACACAAGTTCCACGGCTCCTCTGAGTCAAGCTTTGAGATGAACATGAGCTGAAAGCTGTGATGCGACTCTAACTCTAACATGACAATTAACGTGTGTGTGGGGGGACCTTCTCCCTGAAGCAATTAACTTCTGCTCTTCTCTCTAACCCTGATTTTAGCACTGGCAGAAGGCAGGACACGAATGTTACTGTCACAGTCACAGCCAGTCAGCTTAGACATGCACCCACGGGGCCTTTCAATCCACCGGTTTTTCGCATCTTTCATGGTTGGGGACCCAAGATTCCCTTCAGGTGCTATGATTTCATTAGAAGAGAAAGAGTCACCAGTGGCTCCAAAACAGAGCCAGACTTCCCCACATCTGGAGAGGGGCACCACAGTGCATCGCCACGCTGGCATTTTCTCAGTACCCTTAGTAGATAAACAAAACTCCATATCTTTCTATAGTATCTCCTGGAACAGCAGCTGCTTGGGGAGGCATATTTCTCTTATTGTCCCCCAGGGACCCCTGCACTGGTGGAATGTCTTATATCCAAGATAGGAAGGAGATAAATAGTGAAAAACAACTGATTTGGGAAATGTGAAGGAAAAACATTCAAGACATATCTCTAAACCAATTTCAAAATGATCTAAACTCAAGAAGTAGAAAAGAAGGCTTAGGATCTAGGACCCTGGCAGAGAAGGGGCAGGGTAGCACCACGCCGTTATCCTCAACCCTAAACTGAGCAGGTGAAGAGAACCAGATAGCCTTCCTGTGCTGACAAAGCCGGGACCGACTGCAGCAGGAAACCCCAGGCTGGTTATAAAAGATTATTCTCCACAATGCTTAGGATGTCTTGGAACAATGGGTAGAGTGGAATTGTTAAAAATTCTCCTAGAGAGCATATGAAGAGTGCCTTAAGGTAATTCTGCCACAACAGGAACTGTGGGACCCTGGTCACCCAACTATGTGCTCCACAGCAGAAGCTTCCGCATCACACAGGAGATGGTTAGAATGCAAAAACCTGGGTCCTGCTCCAGACATACTAAGTAAGAATCTGCATTTAAAGATCCATTTACACATTAAGCGTCAGGTCTAGATAAACAACAGAATGTATCTATGGGTTAGATAGCAATAATAGTATACAGTAATTTATTGGTTTTTTGTTTTTTTTGAAAATAAACTTTGCAGCTCCCAGGCCTGCAAAGCTACAGACGCTCTCCTGTTTCCTGTTCCCTCTGGTGCCTTCATCTTGCAGTGCCCACAGTTGCCTTTATGCATCTTCAGGGGCACTGATGACCTTGAACTGCAAGGGAAACCTGGGGTATGACCTTGGCTACCCTCATCCCTGAATCCCTAAAAATCCCTGTATTGTGATGTTAATTTTCAAAGAAGCTGTTTAAAAAAATATGGCAAATGACATGATTGTACGAGGGACATTACCTAACAAATGCCATCGGTGTAACCTGGTTTCTTGCACCCTCAACGAACCTCCAACAATAATAATTAAAAAATTGCAAATGTATGCATGCACAAAACACAGGTAGAAACACACACAAATGGGGGGAGTTTTGAAAAGAAAAAATAAAATCACAGCATCGATTCATGTAAAGAAATAATATTGTCTCAATATTGTTTATTTGTTTCCCTAGACTCCCTTTATTTCAAATGCTTTAGCTGTTGATTAAGTATTGAAAAATCTTGATGAGTAGAACGCCACTTAAAAATCTTATTTTCAAAATTACATTCGTTAATATTTTATAGCTTATTGACAATGACTCTGCTGTTTGTTCCTGGATACATGTCAGCTGTATTCATCATCAAAGATGAGAACGGCCACGGTTCTTCCTTGTCTGGTTTAAACGTGACCAGTGAGGCCAGTTAGAGAGGCTGGTGCCCGGGCTGCTCCTGGCTAACGCCCCCTCTCGTCATCCTGAGATCCCCCTGTGAGGTGGGCAGAGAGGAACACAAGCGCAATACTTGGTCTTATAATATGTTCATGGGAATACTCAGGAAATAGCAATGACCACAGACCTGTAGAGTGTGGAAACTCAACAGAGATTTGTAGATCGCCTAGGCCAAGTCCTGCATTCCAACTGGGAAGAGCTGACAGCAGAAGGAGCAGCCCAGGCTCACAGCGATTTAGCAGCAGAGTTGGGACTAGTAACCTAGTCCTGCTGATTTTCAGTGCAATTGCTTTTCTCATACAAATACACACACGTGAAACTAAATCATATATTCACAAGTTCACACACACAAGAAAGGCGAGGGATCATGTCTGTGCCGCCCACCGCCGTGTTCCCTGAACATAACCACGAGAAAATGCCACAGGAATATTGAATGAAGGGGCAGAGGGTTTTGAATTTTTTGTTCATAACTTAGCATAGTCAAAGATTTTAATATGCTGTCTGGCTATGTCCTGATCTAATAATGTCTAATATTTCTATCTGCACATGAACCTTTCCAGTATTCCTCTTCATAACATGAGAGATAAGTTAGGTCTCCAAAAGTAATGAGGTGCTTATGTGTTTTCTGGTCCCAAACCATATTGTAAGATTATCTCAGCATTAAAGGGACAGGCTGTGGGAGTCAAGGCCAAGTCCTTGATGAATGTGAGTAGAGTCTACGTAAGCAGGTGATTAAGGAGATGTGTGTGAACTAAAAACTCAAGGCTCCCCCCTCTGGCTGGCTGAATGGACTCCCTCTGGGCCAGGGGCGACCCTAAGACTGACTTGCTAGCCGTGAGCCAGGAGACCAGACATTCCTCATTACGCCACCCACCCTCCCTGGAGACGTCCCCTGGGACTCAGCAGTAGGCCTGAGTTTCTGTAAAACACACCTGCAGACCCTCAATTTATACAACAGATTATCTAAGTGTACGTCCAGTGAACTTGCCTCTAATGAATGGACTTCCTTATCTTAACATAAAGCATTCTAAGCCTTTAGACAAAGCTTTATTTCCTTAAACCAATTACAAATCAAGCTTGTTATACTCACCTAAAATTTGTACATGTCTATGAATGTATTCGTTTACAACTTGAGGTGTAATTTCTGTGTCCTTGAAATTTGTGATACCAAATTATAATCCCACCACAGCAAGTGACTCCACTTACCCAAGACTTCTGGGGCAAGGCTCCAGACTCTGGTCCTCAACTTTGGCTTTTTTTCCCTTAGCACCAGCAAGGGGCATGGTTCTCCTAACTTTGACGCTGAATCCAGTTATTCTCTAAATATGCCGTTCTATTTATTATTTCTTGGTTAAACTACCGAAAGTGCTAGTGATAAAGGGCAAAACGTGTGGTGTGTGTGTGTACGCGTGTGTGGTCTGTAATATACACGGAGGAGAAAGAAAGAAAAGGGAAATATGGCTTGATCCTTACTTTTTCAAAGATAAGTGGGCCTGTGTAGTCATTATTTTTATTTTTCCCTTCACGCTTTCACCACTACCATCCCTACCGTCTCAGTGGTCTGCGTGAAACAATGGGCCAGTCGTTGGAGGGAAGGTAAATGCTGTGGGCCCCCCCTGGATCCCCCCATCATTTTCCAGATGTGGAAATTGATGAATAGGGTAGCCGTGTATATTGATCCCAAAGTATTGTGTATTTCTAGCTCCTAGTTTATTTCTATCAGAGGTATTGTTGTATTGTAAAGAGTCAAGGTCAACACAAGGGAACAGTGTACGAGCACGTTTTCTCCTCCTACCACTCCCTACAGCTGACCCAAGTTGTAAAGAGGGACTTCAGGTTGAGCTGTGGATAATTTCAATAACGTGGCATACTCAAGTTTATTTCAGAAATACAGAAAACAACCAGTCTGCGGGCAACGAATTATTTTCACATTTCTAGTTATTATAACATGATTAACTTGACAAAGGAAAAAACAAACAAACAAAAAATAAACCTTTATTTCAGTCATTAGTGTCACATATTTCTGAAGGGATTTTTTTCCATCTTCATTTATATAATAATTCTGCTTTTCTCTGAAAATACTATAAGCACCAGAGGCCATATATGCAATCAACATTATACCGAAGTTTTAGTATCTTAAAATATAAAAGAAGTGTCCTAGATTTTCAAACTTGAATGCAATCAAGAAATTTTTCTCACATTTACTAATAAACAGATAAAATGTGTTGAATGTTCACTATTTTCCAAGCACTGTGCCGTTTAATTCTCACAATAACTATTTTGTATTGTTATTCTTATCTTGCTTTCCAAATGAGAAAATTAAGGTTTAGAGAAAAAAAAAATAAGTAGGTCACATAACTAGTATCTGTGTACTGAAGATGAAAATCCAGCTTTGATTAAGTGTTGAACCGGGAATACATGCTTCTCCGAAAAAACAAATAAATAAATGAGTTTAAAGACAATGCACATCCCAAACCTCAAGCAACTCACAATTGGAGAACCACATCTTAGCTATAGAAAGTGACAGAGGAAAATGCAATTATAAAATAAAATATTAAATCATAAGTTATGCACGGCAGCTGTGATATGTGTTTATTCATTTTTGTATTTCATTAATTTATCCATTGATGCACCTATTTGCCCAACAAATACTTACTGGGTTCTTTCTAGGTACTAAGCTCTCCTGGGCACTAGAATTTTAACGATTAGTTAGATTATATCTGTCTTCAATTATATCCTATACTTGGGAGAGGAAGGCATAAGTGAGTCTTCCTTAAAAATGGGGAGAAGTGGCTAAGGCCGGAGAATCACTTGAGCCCAGGAGTTCAAGGGTACAGTGAGTTATAACCACACCACTGCACTGCAGCCCGGGAAACACAATGTGACCCCATTCTCTAAAAAATAAAAGCAAAAAATCCAATGTACTCCATTCTAATATGAAGGCGGTAGATAAGCTAATACAAGGTGTGGGGTAGAGGAACGGGGGAGAGGGGAGGAAGGAGGGTCTGGGGTCACAGTGTACGGCACAGCTCCTGGGGGTGGGACACAATTATAAGAGGGACTTTATCTAACAGATGCAATCAGTGTAACCTAATTCTTGGTACCCTCAACGAATCCCAAACAACAAACACACACAAAGGGATCGTAACTACGGCTGACCTGACCTCCAAGCCCGACCTCCTCACTCTGAGTCGGACCCTTTCCCACACAACACAGCAAGAGAACACTCACACATATACACCTGCAAAGCATTGTGTTTTCTTCGGATAATTTCTTTCCAGACGGTAGGAGTGTTTTATCAGAAACAGCGAACATTTCAGTATACATTTACACTTGCAGAGACAAATAAGAGAAGATAATATAAGAAAACCCACTGACTTATTTGCTTCAGGACTATGTATTTCCATCTTTTTCAGCTGTGTTTTCTGAGGCTTCTGTGGTGAGACTGCCAACCATTCAAATTAAAAAAATGAAAACAAGCATACACATTGTGTGTCCTTCACAGCGTTCTATAAACTAACTGGAGGTTTTACATCAGGGAAATGTGACGCTGAACGGAAAACAAAAGCAAAAGGTAAAAAGTCAGAAGAAGTGTTACAAACAGTTATCTAGACCGGAGAGGTCCAAATCAGTGGGTCTTAACAGGCGGCGCGCAGCCTGGGTGTGAAGTGGGGCGAGAGGCTCTTGTATCTTTATGCTCTGCCTCCCCTGGTCTGGCTCTGTCCTCTGGCCATCGCCACTGCTGCATCAGGTCCAGGCACCAGGTTTGAACACAACAACATCCAAGTGAAGAGGAAAGAGTGTTTTGTTTTGTTTTTTTTTCTTGAGACAGAGTCTCACTATGTTGCCCTCAGGAGAGTGTCGTGGTGTCACAGCTCAGAGTAACCCCAAACTCTTGGGCTTAAGCGATTCTCTTGCCTCAGCCTCCCAAGTAGCTGGGACCACAGGTGCCTGCCAACAATGCCCGGCTATTTTTTGTTGCAGTTGTCATTGTTGTTTAGCTGGCCCAGGCCAGGTTCAAACCCGCCAGCTTTGGTGTACATGGCCAGCCCTGTAACCACTGTGCTATGGGTGCTGAGCCAAGAGTGCTATGGGTGCCGAGCCTTAAAAAAAAAAAAAAAGAAAGAAAGAAAGAAAAAGCTTCTAAATTTCTCCACATTCTCTCAAGTGCCTATGGTCAGAATTGTGTCATAGTCCATTCTCGGAGTCATAATCGTGGGAGGAGGAATGGACAAGTGCATTTTTCCCTTGGGTAAGTTGCGTCCACCCCCGTAGCCATGGTCAGTCATCTTCTCCGGAAGTGAATGACTGCATGGGTTCTGGAAAACACAGTCCTCTTAAAGAAGAATAGGAAAAAGGGAAGCCGGGTAGTCAGGGCTGGCTACATAACCAACAGAGCCCGGGCGGAGTGAAACGCAGTCTCCCCTCCGCACAGAGGAGTAACCCTCAGGGGACTCCATCTGCCCTTAGGTTCAGAGTAAATGAGAGACACTCCTCTCCCCTTAACAAGTTGCTAACTGCACATGGCCCTACTAACCTGGGCAGGGATGGCCACCACGTACAGGGCGTACTTCCAAACAGGCCCCTGTTGAACCTGCTCCCCAGCTCCCTCTAGAGGCAAAGGGAAGGCTCAGGGAAGGCTTAGTAACCCCAGCTTGGAGAGCGGGGAGTGAGGCATCACCCAGCCAGGGCAGTGAGGGGAGCCGAGGCCAGTGTCTAGGAGAACCACAGGAAGGGGTTCAGACAGCTGAGGCCCCAGACCCAGAGGGTTTTACTGGAAGCAAAAATGCTGAGCAGAGGCTCCAGGCCCCAGTGTTCACTCCACTGTCCCAGGGTCTTGCATTACAAAGCACAAATTTGGAGAAAAAAATAAGTAAGACTTTTGAGAGGGTGACTGAAGAGCCTTAAACCTGAGTGTGAGGCCCCTCTGACAGGGCCCTGGGTCACTGCACTGGCCACGTGCCCATGACACTGACCCTAGGTGGTTACACTGTGGTGTCAGAGGATGTCTTTGGGAGACACGTGGGGAAATACCCGAAACCACTCAAGGAGGGGCGGCTCTGAGAAGAGATGGGAACTGAGGAACTCCAGGAGCAGGTGGGCAATATTTGGAGTTAATTCACTGCCAACAAGTGGCTAAGAGGGATGAACAGTTTACCTGGAGTTCCCAGAGGGTCACCTATCTGATCCCACTCGTGCAAGGGGCAGAATGGCCCCAGTGCCCCGTGACCCACTGCAGACCGCTCTGGCTCGGCCTTTCCTCTCTGTTGTGATCTGGTTTAAACACTCTAAGTTAAAACACTAAAGCAAAACAAAAACAAATGAAAATCATGCCATTGGCAAAAAGTGGAATACTTTCCAGTTGATAAGGAAAGGGAGATAAATAAAGAGAGATCCTTTGTTTAGAAGGAATTACTAATGCACCTTCTTATCCTACCAAACATGCAAAGCATCTGGTGCTTTTAGCGGCACTCACGCTGATGTGCAGTGTCTCCTGGGGCACAGGCTGTGCCCGGTTCACTGTGTAACTAAGATTAGTCACATTCCACAGAGACGAGTGATTTTCAAAGCTTTAGTATTAATCGGTAGGCACGAAATGCTCCAAAATTCTCCCTCAAGTTCTTAATGGTGTGAGTACTTGAGACATAAAGGGGCAAGCCATTCCCATTTAATATTTATGGGGACCTCCAGAAAAGGGGGGCTCAGTTGCCCAGAGAGAGATTTACCTCTAGGTCTACATTCCAGCTGGGTTTGCACAAGAAGATTCCAGTCCCATTCTCAGCTTTCTGTCCACGACCGATTAAAAAGAATGGAGAAATACAGCATTTTGCTTAAGCTGTAATAACACCTAAAAATAGGGACTTGAAATAATCGAATGCTGGAAGTAGACACACCAGTATTTTAGCTGTGTATGGTGGAACCACGGGTGATTTTTATCTTTTCTTTGGCTTGCATATTGTTTCCAAGTTTCTGTCATGAGACTGAATGATTTTTAGTAGGAAATGTGTGTGCATACATAGAAACGCATAGACACACAAGTGTGTTATGAAAACATATGTGCACATACACATATACTCAGATATTTACATCATACCTATATTTATACTTGTGTAGACATTGAAAAAATATACACAGAGATATACTTTGGTGAAATAAAGCAAGCATTTTTATTTCTTTGCAAAAAGTCAAGAACTTAGTAACGAAGCAGCTAGCAAGCCCTATAAGCAATAATTCGTATCTGGAGATAAGTAGAAAACAAAAACAAAGCAAAATAAACAAATGAAAGATTCTACTATCCTACCATCAGGATACATATTTCCCAGAGTCTTATTCAACCCAAGTCAAGTCTTTTTCTACCACATAACTGAGGCGGGTCCTGGGGAGAGGCACCCCTGAAAACAGTTTAGCAGAAGAAGTTGAGGGATTGCAGTGGCCTCAAGGAGGATCTTTAACTTGGAGTTCTTTTCTGGACACATTTGTCTCCTTAATGCAAGAAGTTCCACCATTAGCCAAGGCTCCTGCCTGGAGCAGGAATAGTGCAACTCGTAATCCTAGAACTGATTCCTTCTCTGGGGTTTTCAGGGAGAGCTCAGGAAACCTGGGGGGAAAAGGGGAAGGGAAGGAAGAAGGCGGGAACTGGGGGTTTCTGAGACCACCTGGCTTTATTAAAATTAAAAATAAAAGGACTGGGATTCTTGGTCAACTTCAAGAAACTGTGAGTAGTAGGTCAAGGTTCTTTCCATGAGCAGAGATTTTGAGAAAGACATTCCAAGCAGTTTATTCTGTGTCTGTGTTGGGGAGGGAGGTGTGTTAGTAGGTGCAGATGGAAGAAAGATGCTCTTAAAACAAATGGATCCCCACTATTTGGTCTTTTACTGTTCCAAGGGGTGATATTAGGGAGAAGCAGGAGGCCGGGCATTGCCCCTGAGAAGAACAATCCTGCCTATAACCCATCCCCATAGGGCTTCACACTGGCACAGCCACCTGCCAGCCCCTCTTCTGCCTTTTCAACCTTGTAGATAAGACAGGGAGACGGCTCTGAAGAAGGGATGGTAAGGGTTTCCACAAAGCGTTAAGAGAATTGAATTTTCACACTTGCTAAGCTGGAACAAGCAAAAGAGTCAGTCCTTGCTGCTCCAGCTCCTCAGGTCAAGCCTCTGAGGTCCACCACCCACCAGCTGTGGAACTGAGACGTGTGCGGGTTGCTCAAAGCGTGTACAAGCAATCAGTTCACATTCCAGAATGGCTGGTCTGATGATCGTGCCATCTGAATAAGGATCTGTGCTGTTCTCAGCCAAAAAGTTTGCATGTGTGTTAGAGAAAGTTCTGTACTTGTTCCTGCTGCAAATGAAGGATGAGAAGGAGCAGTTGGAGGGAAAGCAAAGAGAAGCTTGTTAATTTGCTGGCAAAGGAGGAGGATGGAAGGCTCTTTTCTTAAAGTACCATCATCTTCCCTTTAAGCAGAAATGCAGAGCTTTGTCTGGGGGTTTTCAGCTTCGGGCTGACTTTCTGTTTAACTATGGTGTGTAGGCCTGGTCAGACTTATCATTGGTCAAGATGACCTCCTGCCCTTTTCTGGACATTCCTGTTGAACCCTGTGATTTAAAACAAAGGAAAAATAACAAAGAATACTCCCCGGGCCTCTGATTACTGCCTCAGGCAGGGATGAAGGTTTCAGTTTCCAAAAGGGGTGTAGGGACTGTTAAAGAATGAGTAAAACATTCTGCTGTTTTTCAGCCTGTTACCTCTGTTACGTGAAATCTTTTAGAAAGATCTGCTCATATTACTGAACCCACTTGCTTTTCCCAGCCCAGAATTTCTGGAACCAAGGGAAGTGCAAAAATGAAGGGTTCATTTCACCTGTTCTCAATATTCTATTACTATCTTTTTTTTTTTTTTTTTGAAACAGTCTCACTTTCTTGCCCTCATTAGAGTGGCATCACAGGTCACAGCTCACAGCAACCTCTAATTCCTGGGTTTAGGCAATTCTCTTGCCTCAGCCTCTCAAGTAGCTGGGACTACAGGTGCCCACCACAACGCCCAGCTATTTTTTTTTTTTTTTTTTGCTGTTGTTGTTGCTGCAGTTTTGGCTGGGCCAGGTTCAAACCCACCACCCTCGGTATATGGGGCCGGCACCCTACCCACTGAGCCAGAGGCACCACCCTCTATTACTATCATTTAACAATCTTTTGTTCTCTATCCTCCAAATAGGGCAAAGCAAAGCATTTACAGATTTCTGGAGACTGCCATTCTGTTGAAGGGGTGACACCGTGAAACTCCTGCCTTAATTTTCCCACTGCCAAGGTCCCAGGGCGGCAGGCTTTTGATCATAGATCTTAACCAGCTAAATGAGTCTGAGCAAACGCTTAGAACAAACAGCTGGGTCTTAAAATGACTGGTTTGAAGCTACAAACAAATATCAAGGGTGCCCTTTGTTATTTGCTAATGAAGGTAACCCTTGAACTTGCTGGAGAATCAATTCTCTGTAAACACAAGGATTAGGTAGCCCAGGCCTTAGTCAAAGAGAAGAAAAAGGATATGAGAGCAATATCATATCTGTACCACATCTTCAGTTGTTCTTAATTAGACTGCTCATTATTATAGTCTGGAAGATCCTTTCAAATACATCTATGCCCTATCTTTACCCTTAGACAATTTTGTTTATTTGGGCTGAAGTCTGGCCAGGTTGACAACCTCTGCCAGTGATTCTAGGTAAATAATAATGAAAAGTAAAGAATGATGATTGCATACACTTTATGATGTATAAACTCCCACAGTGAGGTTGAACTGTTAAAATGTTATTCTGACAAGTCAGTTCCCATTTATCCATGCAAATGGAAGGAGCCAGTGAACCAGGTGACACAAAAATTGATAAAACAACACCGAAATCTAAATTTGACTTTCTTAGTCACATTTGGAATTCAGAGAAGTAGTGCACATGCACTGTACGTCAGACGCTGTGTGAGGGGTGCCGGTGAATAGGCATGGCGCTATTCCAAAGGAGGGCCTGTTCCTTCACGCGTGTGTGCAGTAACAACGGAGCTCTGCTCGCAGAGAAGATGAGGAGCAGAAAAGACAACAGGCACACTTTGCGCTTTCTTAAAGTTTGCATTCTATCAGAGCAAGAATAAAAAAGTGCTAGTTTGGGTCATACTTATGGCTATTTGTGCTGATAAACACTGGGGCATCATGTTTGCATAACTTCTTTATTTCTCATGCTTGGTTGCAGTGGCCCCAAATGGTGAAGTAGATAATAATGCAAGCAGTGGGGCTCTGTCTGGAGTCTAGACTGGGTTAAGATAGACTTATATCTCAGCCTCTATCCACCTCTCTCTTTACTTCCTTTTCCTCTATTTTCCCGATTTTGTACACCACGCAGGTAAGTGTAATTAGCCGCCCTTCCCAACGCCAAGTCCAAGAAATTGACTATGGTTCCCCTGTAAATAATAATTTACAGAAAGGCAACTTTGCTTTTCTCCTAAAAGAACCATGCATTTTTCTGGGATGTGTCATATGTGATGGGAGATAACAAAACGGTATTTCTCAACTTTGGCTGCAAACTGAAGTCACATGGGAGAGCTATAAAAAAGTAAACATGCATGCATATACGAACATGTACTTGGGCCATACCCCAAAGATGCCGATATAATTGTGCCTTGAGCATTAAGATATTGAAAAGCTCCCAAAGAGATCCCAGTGTGCAGGCAAGATTGAGAACCACGGCAGTGAAAAAGAGTGGCTACAAATATCCTGGTTGATCATTAACAAGTCAGATGACCTTAGAAAAACTATGTAACATCTCAATGTCTCCGTTTCCTTACCTTTAAAATGGGGATTTAGAAAAAGCACTTATGACTTCTTACTTTTTATCTTATTTTATTTATTTATTTTCACATATACATGTGTTTATTAGGTTTCTACTTTTTGCCTTTTTTATTATTTTTTACTTTTATTTATAAATATTAGTTGTCTATCTTTTGGCACTTTGGAAAAAAAATAAGAAGTTAACTGATGACTCCATACTGAGCCTCAGCGTCAAAGCATTCTCCCAGTCTTTTGATATTTTGACCATTTCCTCATCATTTCCCCATCATTTCCCCATTTGGTAGGAAAGGAGCCACTTGCAAACATGATACTATGTTGCAATCCTTCCTCCCTGAAATTCACCTTTATTTCCCATGAGCAGAGACACTCACACCCTCCACCAGGTAATATGTTTAACTTGTACCTAAATGCTCTGCTTTCTCTCCCCAAGAACACGAGGGAACTGGTGGTAGTATCTCTCCCTGAAATTTTACTACATACTTATTTATATTTTTAACTGATAATTTGCATAAGTTTCACACACTCCAAAAAATAAAAAAAAATAATGAAACAGAAAAAAAGAAAAACACTAGTGGTTGGTACAGGGCACAGTGAGAAGCCAAGATCCTTTTTTAGGACTAGTGGGTCCCCAAAGTCCTACCATGCCCCTTGATTAATTTTCTAGGCTCCATATTTTTCAATCGTTTAGTCAGTTTTCATTTGTTCATTCTCCATAGGAAAGCTCATTTTCTATTTTATTTTTCACCTGATAGGATCATGAGAATTGCAAAAGAAGACCATGGAAAAGGGGTGGCCAGGGGGCTGTACTTCTGGCCCGCCCGCTATTCCCATGAGCTGTACAAATTCGGGGGGGGGGGTCATTTTATCTTTCTGGACTTCATTTTCAAGATAAGTGGATTATAATAGAAGACTTTAGAGATTATTTCTAATACCCAGGGAGACCCTGAGGAGTTAGTTTCTCATTAACCTAAACTTCAGATGGCGTCATATGCAGTGAAGAACCTGAGATTATCCCTGTCTCCAAGATGGTTCTCATCTGGGTGGAGAAGCCGATCCATGGATGAAAAGTGAGTTGATCAGATCTGCTTCTTCTTCTGTGGTTGAATCCTCTTCTGTCTATCCCTCCCACTGATAATAGCCAAAAACTCTGTAGAAAATACTCAAAACAAGTCCCTGGAGACTCATAGTCTTAAAAAATATATATATAGGCAGATTTTGGAATGAAGTGTAATGTCAGCAATAGCAAAGGTGTAAGTTTCTGTTTCTGTTTTGTTTTGTTTTCTCTCATAGTTTTTCCCCAGCATCGGACCTCAATTCTGGAGGCAGAGGTGTTGGTGTAGTTGAACAAAACTTCAGTAAAAACTGTGTCTTACTGGTCAGAGGAAACAGAAAAGAAAGAAAGGAAAGAAAAAGGAAGGAAGGAAAAATGGAGGGAAGGAAATTAGTCTTAGAAACCAATGAGTACAGAAGAATTTAAAGCAAAGAGAGCTGACAAGAGCAATACCCAAATTCTGCGCGTGAATCTAGGCAAGTGACAGCTTACAAGCAAAAGCCTGAACTGAGATTTCAAACACTGCCTACTGGTGGTGAAACAGCCAAACTTAACTGAATCAGCTGCCTATTGAGACAAACAATGACAAGAAAAACAAAATTTCTTCAGAGCAGGATTAGCAAACTATAGCACATTTTGGCCCATTATCCTTTTTGTAAATATAATTTTATAGGATACAGCTCTGCTCATTCACTTACATATTCTTTATAGGTGTTTTTCCTCTATAATAGGAGAGTTGAGATGTTAGAAACCCCATGGCCCATAAAACCCAAACTATGTATTTGCTGATTGGCTTTGCACAAATATGAGCTCATCCCCACCTTCCGTAGATTACAAGTTTGCATGGCACAATAGTCACAATGTCAAAGATAAAGTATTTCTTGACAAACAAAGCATCACAAAAATGCAACCAATTCTCAAGAGAAAGTAAAATCTACAGATGTCCCAAGTGTTGGAACTCTCAGATAAAATCTTTAAAGCAGTTCCTGACCACTATGCTTTATGAAGTGAAGGGAAGCATTCTTTAAATGAGCAATAATGACAAGAGTTTTCAGCCAAGAAATAGAAACCAGGGAATGAACAGAATAGGAAGAAAATAGTGGACTTAAGAAATTATAATATTCTGCAATTAAAGAATTCATTGCCTTTGTTTAAAATGAGAAAGGAAAATGACAGAAATATGGAAACCTCAAGTTGGTCAAGTTGAAGATGTATCAGCAGGAATTATTTGATCAAAATAAGAGATGGAGATTGAAACACAATAAACAGAGACTCCATGAGACAATAGCAAAGGGCTGGTACCCCAGACACTGGAGTTAGAGAAAAGGAAACAGGGAAAAGGAAAATAGGTTAATAAAGAAGGAAGAGGGAGAGGAAGAGGAAGAGGAAAAGATGGAGAAGAAAGACTGGCTAAGGAATTCCCGAATTTAGTAAGTGAAAGACATAAATCTACAAATCCAAGAAGTTTGGCACAAACGAAAGAAAAAACCCAGACACATTTTAACCATACTGCTGAAAATTAAAGAATAAAAAATGTAAACACCAGAAGGTAATCAATGCAGTACATACAAAGTAACAATTATTCAATTGCTGCGGGTGTCTCATTGGAACTCAGGAAGCTCAGAAGGCAAATCTGAAAGAAAAGAACAGTCAGCCCCTAAACAGCAGATTCAGTAAAGAAATTCTTCACAAATGAAGGCAAAATAAAGGCCTTCATTGCCAGATGGTAAACAAATTTTTAAAAGTTTATTGTCAGTAAACTTCCTTTAAAGTAAATGCTAATAGAAGTTCTTAATACATAAGAAAAATGGTAATAATAAAAAACCTAGGATTTCCGGAACAAAAGGAAAGTATCAGAAATAGTAAAGATCTCAGTAAATTCAATAGATCTTTTCTCTTAAGTTCCTTGAAGTCCACAAAATTGCTAAAAGTAAAAAGTATAACATTACCTGACAGATATTTCAATATATGTAGATTTAATAACTACTACATACAGGGAGATAGAAAGACAAAGGGATCTTTATTTTAAGATTTCGATATTTTATTTGCAATGGTAAAGCATTAACTGAATAGATGTAAAAACTTAGGTTCTTCTGGGGCGAATGTGTATAGAGTGTGGATAGATGGAGTGCACACCACGATGAACAAATTAAAATAGAATAATAAAAAATGTTCAGACAGAAAAAAAAATTACAAGACAGGGAAACAGAAGAAAAATGGATAAAAAGAAATAATTACATGGTAAAACTAAACTCTGTTATCCATAATTATGTTCAATGCAAATGCACACTAATTAAAAATGCAGATTTTCACATTTCATTAAAATAAAAATAGACCCAAGTATATAATGTCTGCAAAAATCTTACTTTAAATATAATGAAGGAAACAGGTGCCGTAGTTCATTTGGGCTGCTATAGCAAAACACTTGTACTTTAGGCTGGGGAACTTATAAACAACAGAAATGTACTTCTCAGAGTTCTGAAGACTGAGTAACCGAGACCAAGGCACTTGGAGATTTGGCGTCTAGTGTGAGTCTTGCTGCTTCACAGATGGCTCCTTCTTGCTGAATCCTCACAGCAGGGGCTCTGCAAAGAAGCTCCGTGGGTCTATTCCCATTCATGACAGCTTGATCCTCATGAGAAAATTATCCCCCACAGATCCCCCCTCCTAATATCATCACATTAGTGATTAAGTTTCAACAGGTTAAAATTTAAAAGATCTTTAAAAAACTCTGACTTCTAATACCCAATGAATTAAAGATGATTAATTCTGGTCAAGGGAAACCAGAATATATTTTCAAACAATGGAAGACAAAAAATTCAACATTGAACAGTTGTGGGATTCTGCTAACGTGGTACTCAGGCGGAAACACACAGCAGTCAATGTTTATATTAGAGAAAAAGGAAGCCTGAGAGCTTCCTAGCTTCCATTGTGCAAAACTAGAAAAAGATCAAACCCAATTCAAGACGTGAGGAACTAAAAACAGAAAAGAGAAAGAGAAATAATAAAATGTAAAGCAGAAAAACAATGAGGAATCCTGATGAAACAAAAAGCTAGTTCATTCTAAAAAATAAAATTAGTAAAACTCTAGACAGACAAAATGAAAAGAGGAAAGATGCACATTACCCACATTACTACAAAGAGTAAGAGATCACTGGAGTCCCCCCCCTAGAAAAATAATGACAGCATGATATTAAAAAAAATCATATTCTAAAATCTGACAATTTTAGGTGGAAAGGACCAATTCCTGAAAAGAAAGCCAACTATCAAGATTCACAAGAGCAAATAAATCACCCAAATTCATCTAAAAAATGGAATAAACTTGTTAAATAAATTAAAGTTGTCCTCATAATCCTTCTTAAAGGAAAATTACAGCCCCATATGGTTTCAGGGACAAGTTAACATTTTAAGGAAGAAATAACTCAAATATATGCAATAGAAAATAGTTTTTTCCCTTTTCCCACTTTATTTTTTTTTTCTATTGAGACAGAAATTTGGTCTCTTACCCCAGCTACCGTGCTGTGGTACAATTATACCTCACTGCAACCTCAAACTCCTGGGTTCAAGGAATTCTCCTGCCTCAGCCTCCCATGATCCTCCTGCCTCAGACTCCTGAGAACTAAGACTATTAGATGTGAAACACCAGGCCTGCTGAATTTTTTATTTTTGTAGAGACAGAGTTTTCTGTGTTGCTCATGCTGGTTTCAAATTCCTGGCTCAAGTAATTATCCTACTTTCACCTTGCAAAGAGCAGAGATTATAGGTATGAGCCTCCGTGCCTGGCACCCTACTTATCTTTTTAGGTCAGGATTACCCTTATACCAAAACCAAATAAAAATAACACAAGAAAAGAAATCTATACTCCTCTCCATCCCTCAAGTACAGCGATTACAAATTCTCACCAAATATTAGCAAATCACAGCAATCAGGATAGTACAAGAGAGAATATTCCTGTATGGATCAAAGGAACAGTATATTCAGTGTGGAAACGGACTAACATAAATACAATCAAGTGATTTTTGGACAAGATACAAAAACAATTCAATGGAGAGACCAGTCTTGTTAACAAGTGGTATTGGAACAATGGAACTTCATATGACAAAAAACAAACAAATAAAATAAACATCAGACGTTACACGTATAGAAAGATTAACTCAAAGAAGATCACAGATCTCAATTTATTTAAAACTATAAAACTTTGAAAAGAAAACATGAGGAAATAGTTGTGTGATCTAAGATTAGGCAAGGGTTCTTAGACATGTCACCAAATCATTATCCATAAAAGAAAAAAAAAGACAAATTGGACTTCATCAGAACTAAAAATTTTAATCTGTAAGAGACACAGTTAAAAGAATAAAAAGTCAAGCCAAAGTCTCAAAATATATTTGCAAATCACATATCTGGCAAAAGACCAGAATGTAAAAAAAGAACACTCTGAACTCAACAGTAGGAAAATAAGTAATCCAATTAGAAAACAGGCAAAACCCTGAACAGAAATCAGAAAGTGTATGTGAATAGTAAATGAGCACTTGGAATGATGTTCAGCACTGTTTACCTTTGGGGAAATTCAAATTAAGCCCACAATGAGACACCACCTATTAGAATGACTAAAACCAAAAACAAACGAACAAAAAAAACACTAACAATACCAAAATCCAATGAGGCTGCCATACGATTGGGCCTCTTACTTTTTTTTTTTTTTTTTTATGAGACAGAGCCTCGAGTTGTCACCCTGGGTACAGTGCCATGGCATCACAGCTCACAGCAACCTCCAACTCTTGGGCTCAAGTGAGTCTCCTGTCTCTGCCTCCCAAGCAGCTGGGACTACAGGCGCCCGCCACAACACCCGGCCATTTTTTGGTTGCAACCGTCATTGTTATCTGGGGGGCCTGGGCTGGATTTGAACTCGCCAGGTCAGGTGTAAGTGGCTTGCACCTTAGCCTGTTGAGCCACAGGCGCCAAGCCACATGTTGTTGATGGAAATGAAAATGGTACAGCCATCCCAGAAAACAGTTTTGCAATTACATGACTTAGCTGCTGCACTCCTGACTATTTCACTTAAAAAGAAAAATATTTTCACGTAAAAATCTGTACATGCCTGTTTATAATAGCTTTAGTTGCAATAGCCAAAAGCTAGGAAGAACTTTATCAGACAAAGAGGTCTGGCCACCTGTTCCTGTGAGCCGATGTGCAGAGAAGGGGATGGGTCCAGCAGAAGGGCAGGATTCTGGAGAACAAGTGGAAGTAGCCTCTTTAAGACAGTTCTGTTCTTCCATTTCCATAATTATAGTTTTATATGTAAAAGTTCAAAGCAAAGACCACATTAACCCTTATTTTAAATAATAATCAGCATAACTCAGTGATCTATTACAACATTCCAATTTAAAAGTTAATCTCCTTAAAAAATAAAATAAAATAGTTAAATAATAGTTAAAGTAAGTATAAATAAGATAAGATTAAAAAGTTAATCTCCTAAATCAATATGCCTGAACTACTTAACATAGGCATCTTTAGGGTAGAAGCTACATTTACAAAAAAGTAAAAATGGGTGGGGGTAAAGGTCAGGACATAAACTGACCAGGCCAGCTGTGTCACGTCCGCCCTGGCCTGGCAGACTCCATCTTATTCTCACTACATGAGCCTTCAAACTCAGTTCTTTAACTGGTAATAGACAAATTGTGTCACCTTCATATAATGAAATGTCACTCGGCAAGAAAAAGGGAGGAACTATTGATACAACGCACAGCTTGGATAGTTCTCAAGGCAATTATGTGAAGTGAAAAGCAGGCCAGTATCCAAGGTTGTATAATATATGATTCAAGTGATGCCAGCATCATACTGAATGGGGAAAAGTTGAAGCATTCTTCCTAAGAACCGAATGAGATGAAAGACCCACTGTCACTATTTTATTCTACATGGTACTAGAAGCAATCAGATAGAAGGAAGAAGTAAAGGGCATCCAAATTGAGAAAGAGAGAAGCCAAACTATCACTTTCTGCTGTTGGTATGGTCTTGTACCTAGAAAATCCCAAAGATGCTAGCAAGAGACTCCTAGAATTGATAAATGAATATGGCAAAGACTCAGGTTATAAAGTCAGTGTACACAATCAGTAGCATTTCCATATACCAACGACAGTCAAGCTGATAGTCAGAGAAGAGACCAATACCATTCACAATAACTACCAAGAAAATAAAATACTTAGGAATCTAAATAACCAAGGAGGTGAAAGTTCTCTACAGGGGAAACTGCAGAGAAATCACAAATGACACAAACAAAAGGAAAACATTTCATGCTTATGAATCAGAAGAATCATCATGATTCTGAAAATGTCTGGACAGCCCAAAGTCATTTACAGACTCAACACAATCCCCATCATAATGCCAATGTCATGTTTCACAGATCTAGAAATGCTTCATGTGGAGCCAAATAGAGTCTGAATAGCCAAAGTAATATTAACCAAAATGAACAAATCTGGAGGTATCACATTACCAGACAGCAAACTGTAGCACAAAGAAACAACCAAAACAAGATGATTCTAGAGAACGCAGATGTAAGACTGGGTACCTACAACCAGCTGGTCTTTGACAAAGCACATAACAACATACAGTGGGGAAGTTTATCTCTTTTCAATAAAGGGTGCTGGGAAAACTGGATAGCCACATGCAGAAGTTTGAAACAGGACACCTCTCTCTCACCTTACACAAAACTTAATTCAAGATGGATAAATAACTTAAATGTAAACCATGAAACCCTAAATATTCTAGAAGAAATTGTAGGAAAAATGTCTTGTAGACATTAGGCTAGGTAAAGAATTTATGACTATGACTCCAAAGGCAAACATGGAAACAACCAAAATAAATAAATGGGACTTGATTAAACAGCTTCTGTACAGCAAAGGAAATTATTGACAGAGTAAATAACTTACAGAATGACAGAAAATATTCACAAACTACACATCTGATAAAATGCTAATATCCAGAACTTCTATAAAGAACTCAAACAAATCAGCAAGAAAAAAGCAAACAACCCCATTAAAAAGTGGGCAAAAGACATGAAATGAACAAATGTTTTTCAAAAGAAGATAGAAAAATGGCCAAAAAACACGAAAAGTGGTCAGCAGCACTAATCATCAGGGAAATTCAAAGAAAAACCACAATAGCCCCATCAGAATGGCCATTATTAAAAA
Organism: Arctocebus calabarensis; assembly: GCA_963573935.1. Taxonomy (NCBI): domain Eukaryota; kingdom Metazoa; phylum Chordata; class Mammalia; order Primates; family Lorisidae; genus Arctocebus; species Arctocebus calabarensis. Next base: position 8,012 of record CAUYON010023980.1, on the reverse strand, counting down.
GTCAAAAGCAACAGATGCTGGCATCAATGTAAAGAGAGAAGATCACTTAAGCTGTTGGTGAGACTGGAGATTAGTGTAATGTTTAATGAAAACAGGATAGAGATTCCTCAAAGAAATAAATGTAGACTTACCATTTGACCCAGCAATGCCCCTACTGGGTATCCACAGCCCCAATCCCCACAAAGAGTTCATTTTATCAGAAAGACACTTGCACTCAAATATTTATTGCAATACATTTAACAATTACACAGATGTGGAATCAACATAATTGTCCATCAGTTATTGAGTGGATTAAGAAAATGTGGTGTTCTATATACGATGGAGTACTACTCGGCCATAAAAATGAATGAGATAATGTCTTTTTCAGCAATGTGTATGGAATTAGAGATTATCCTAAGCAAATTATCTCAGGAGTGAAAAACAAACATAACATGGACTCTCTAATAATTGGGAGCTAACTGACCGACACACAGATGCACAAAGAGATGTAAAGGTCATAGGAAATCAAGAATGGGAGGGGAGGAAGCAAAGAAAGGTAAATCCTCCCTATCGGGTATAATGAACGGGCACAGGTGACGAGCACACTCAGGGACCCAACTTAAGCTTTATAAAAGGTATCAATGCAAGGGTATCTTTGAAGAAATAATTTTAAGACTGAGATTAAGGGCAGTGCCTGTGGCTCATAGGAGTAGGGTGTCAGCCCCATATGCCGGAGGTGCAGGTTCAAACCCAGCCCTGGCCAAAAACTGCAAAAAAAAAAAAAAAGACTGAGATTTAAAAAAAAAAAAGGTATCCATGCACCCAAAACAGTTGCATCCCCTTAATACTATGAACTTTAAAAAATTCAAAGTCAAAAGTGGAAATAATTTTTTAAGGGCTTTTATATGAGGATATTTATACAAGGATAGCCATAGAGCTTTATAGAAGCTCAAAGGTTGGGGGATAACCTTAGGCACCTGTATGCAGAACGTCTTCATGTGTAAGGTTAGATTTCATCTAGATCCAACACTGAGAATCATGGGAGGAATTCCAAGTAGAGGGAAATGACGCATCGTATGAGCAAACGTACAGACTTGGAAATTAGACCATCTACCTAGAAGACAGCTCTCAAGTTTGGTGGTTTGTTTGTGAGATTCCATTTTGTATTTCCTTCAAAATCTCTCTCTTAGTTGTGTAAGAACAGTGGGTTGACGTCTGGGTCATAGTCTGTATTGGTCGCTGGCTCCCTCCCTGTTTCAAGACAGCTCAGAGAGCCAGCGCCCTTTCATTACAGATTTTTCTACCCACCTTAGGTTTCATGTAAGATTTAAATATGCATCCACTGGTTAGGAATATGTGGTTAAAATATAGCTGGACATCTTTTGAAGCCCAAAGCTGCCTGACGAGCTCCAGCTGATACATTTTGCTTCGGGTACTTCAATCTTAGCCCCTCGGCAGACTTTGCAGCTATGAGCCCCAGGAGGCGCATTGTACTATAGACGCAAAGTCACAGCTGATGACAACGCCTTCAGAGGTCCTGACACTGGGGACAGCGGCTGCAGCTAATGTGCATAATGCTGAGCTGAGCATGTTCCTTCTCTACTATTATTTTCTCTAACACTTGTGCCTGTGGTTCAGTTTGCAAGAATTCCTGTGCCGTGTGACACTTCCTTCTTTCTGTCTGTCTGGCAAATGCTCTTTTTCCTCAAGGAGCACTATCCTTTCTGAACCAACTTACTAACACAAAACATTAATAAAATAATGTATTTTTATCCCGGACTTTGAATTTCATCACGGCAAGACTACTAAAAGGGATGAAAGAAATCCACAGGTGGCTCACTCTTGGGAAAGCCTCGGAAGATCCAGATTGATCCCCCATGGACTTTCCAGTTCTCCCTCACTTTCTCTCCTGGTAGCCTGAGCTTTCTCATTGTCTTCTGACTGCTCATCGGTAAGGATGATCACGTAACGCTTAAGCCAGAATGGCATCAAAGCACTGTTTTTTTTCTACTCCCGCAGAAGGCCTGACACAGAAGGTGACATTTGATGTGGGACTTGAAAGACAAGTAAAAATACAGAAAACCACATTTTATTGAGCACTTACTATATGCCAGGAACTGAGGTAGCTCATCTAATCTTCATAACAGCCTCAAGTTAGGTTAATTAGTAATAAATGAAGAATTTTGAAATGCAGAGATGTTAAGTGAATTGCCTACTTCAGCTACGAAGGAACCAAACTAGGCCAGCCAGGCTTCAGAATTCAAATTCTAGACAGAGAAATAAAAGAGCACAGAAGACATTCTATGCAAGCACACAGAGGAAAAACAGGACACAAGATACCAGCATACCAGGTCTTTATTTTGAGCAAAACTGAAGATTTGAGTGGGATTAAAATGCAAGTTATATTGAGAGAGAGGCTAGAGGTGAGATAAGTAGTTCTGAGAATAAGAACTATGAGAGAACAATGAAGATTGGAAATAGATAACATTAACCTCTGAAGGTTATGATAGAAAATAAATATGGATTATATCTGTGCTGTAAATTTGTTTTAAATAGAATAACACTTTCCAACCTTAAGAACTGACTGTGGCTTCATTCAAGACTTTACTTTGTGTTTTTAACACAAGTCAATCCAAAAATCTTTTTTTTCAGCAACAGAATTACACAGAGAGAAGCATTACAGGAGCCAACAGCTGTGGTCTGTATTCAACACAATCCAGCAGACGGGACGCGTTTTACCCTACAACGTTCATCAGAGCAACAGAGAATGAAGAGATTGCTGGTCGTATCGCCAAACATGAAATTTGGCAGATTGCATTTTCAAGCAAATCTTTTCCCAGTGAAATTTCATGCATAAATTATTTATGCACATAATACAGAACAAAGGCTTGTCTAGGCAAGGAAGGCTTGGAGGACCAAGATGCCAGGGAACTCGCTTTCTCTTTATACTTAAGATATAATTGATTTTAGAACAAAACATGTATTTTTGTGGAAATTCTGAGATTGCTGAGAAATCTTCTGATTGTTAATCTTCTTCTCGTATAGACTTAATTACAGGGAGGCCACGCACTGGGCAGGAAACAGCTCTGTTCCTGGTGCCCAAGAGATACCTGTCCCCAACCCGGCCCATCCGATACACAGATTTCTCATGTAGATGAATATATTGGAATTCCAGCTTGTTCACTGGTCTCTTTTGGGTGTAGCTGACTTGACCAGTCTTATTCTGGTCTTCTCCTAATTGTACTTCTCATCCTTAAAAGCATGACCCCTCTCTCTGTCACTCTGCACCAGCCCATGGGAATCTTCTTCAAAACAGCATTGCACATGCCTTGCAGAGAAGCTACACTCTGTCAGCAATGGAGAACCAATATTTATTTTTCAGCAAGGGATTGCTGTAAGTCTCCCCCAGTAAATACTCAGAAGTATCTATCAAGTATGGGTAAGGAGAAGGTTGGGAGCATTCTGTCCTCTCTCGATCCCACCTAATTTCACGTGACTCTAACCATTTCTCAGCACATTCTGCCCTAACTATGTGCCCATGCTACATTAAAGGCTAGAAATCACATAATGAGCAAACCTGGAAAGCACTCGTCCTCATGGTCCTTACATTCTAGAGAGGGAGACAGACACTATAAAAACAAATACAAAAGCAAACTATCACACAGGGGCTGGGTCAGCCATATATAATAAATCTGGCCCATTAACTGTTCTTGGAAATAAAATTACACCGGGGCACGGCCACACCTGTTTGAGTCTCATCCATGACTGTGTTCGTGCACTAACAGCCGACTTGAATAGTTGTGGGGTGCATGCCAGGTATTCATGATCTGGCCCTTTTCCTTTTTTTTTTTTTTTTTTGGTGTGTGTAGGGGGCAGAGACACACTTCATCACCCTAGGTAGAGTGCCATGGTGCCACAGCTCACAGCAAACTCAGACTCTTGGGCTCAAGGGATCCTCCTGCCTCTGCCTCCTGTGTGGCTGAAGCTATAGGTGTCCGTAACAACACCTGGCTAGTTTTTCTGTTTTTAGTAGAGATGGGGTTGCACTCTTGCTCAGGGTGGTCTCGAACTTCTGAGCTCAAGAGATCCACCTGCCTTGGCCTCCCATAGTGCTGGGATTACAGGTGTGAGCCTCAGTGCCTGGCCTATCTGGCCCTTATCTGAAAGTTTGTTGGCCACTGACACATAGTATTTCAGTTTGCAGAAGATATGTGTACAATAGAGTAAAATAAAGCAGAGAAAGGGACAGGGCATGGGGGTTGCTAATAGTGCAGTGTAACAGAAGATTATCTGAGTGAATAAATGGAGCGTCAGAGAAAGCCTCACTGAGAAGGTGTTATCAGAGCAAATACTATTTACCTTCCAAATTAGTCCAGTTGACATATTTTATTGTTAATCTTTCTGTGGTTAATCTCCACAATTCAATGACAAATTCTCTGCATTAGTGCTTTTATTTTGTTCTGTACAATTGCAATCGTGCTGTGGTTTAGCTGTCCAACCACCATCTCTCTCCCCAGTGACCCGTCTCACACTGTTTATCCAGATGAACCTTGTTGAATTATTTCACTGCCTGACCCCAAAAGGCTCCTTCAACTTTCTATTAACAATAGGATGAAAGTTGAGCTCCTTAGCTAGGATTCAACATCCCTCTGACTCTCTCTCCCAGTAACATTTCCAGAATGATTTCTCTTCCCTTCTTCCTTCCCTCTTCTTTCTCCTTCTTTCTTTTTCTTTCCCTCTCTTTTGCTCTCCCCCTCTCCCTCCCTCTCTTTTTCTTGAGACAGAATGGGAAAATACAGTCAGCACCTACATAGAAGGAATACGATACCCACGGTATTATATTTTCTGCCCCTAAACCACAGTCAGACTGTTCTATTTCTTGTTTCACTGTTTCCTGGCCATTTCTAAGGTTCTCGGTCGACTTACTTTGACGCCTAGAATGTCCTTCCTCCTGACGTCTGCAGGACACAGGGGAAGTGTTTATGGAGCAGGGAGCTGAAGGGAGAGAGGGGATGGGCCCACGGACACCGGCCGGCGGAGGGAAGAGTAGCCGAGGGCCGATGGTGGGAGGGGGCTGGTGCGCCTGAAGGGGCCTGCGGTGCCGGGTGATGGGAGACGGAAGGTTAGGTGAGAGCGAGCGAGAGAAGGGGCACAGGGGAAACGGTGAGAGTTTACACTCTCGGCAAGAAGGGACCCAGGTCAGAGTGTTGAGGGGCTTCAAGTAGACACAGAGATGACCAGAGTGCAGGCCACCTGTGTCACAATAGGCAGTACAGGGACATGTGGAGAATTTTAAAGCAGCGCAGGTGAACGCTGTTAACACCTTGAACCAGGTGGCAGTTGTCCTAGACCAGTGGTTCTCAGCCTTCCTAATGCCACGACCCTTCAATACAGTTCCTGTGGGTCGCACCCCACAGGTTGAGAACCGCTGTCCTAGACAAACTGTTGCATCAGCCTGGACAGTTTTGAACGTAGAGTGTGTGGGAGTCTCAGGTGGGCTGGATGCGGCTCACACGGAGAGTGAAACCAAGGGGGAGCCCAAGGTCTGGGCCCAAGCAAGCAGCCTGCAGGGGTGACAGTTACTGAGACGGGGATCAGCGGAAGGGGAGAGGAAGATATTTGGGGGTTGCGGTTTGGGAGTGGGAGAGGCATCAGGAATTCGGCTTTAGACAAAGCAAGTTAGAAATGCCATTTGTACTCTTTACTAAAAATACACGAGGAGAAGTTTGGCTAGATGGTCACAGCAGAAGTGTGGCTCCGACATCTGAGTCTGCTCACGGCCACATAGTCCCCGTCATGAGGGCAGATAGTGGCAGTGTGTAGGGGAACCAGCTACCTACAATTGTATGTGATTAGACTATAATTTAATTTTACATAAAAACAGAAAACGTAGTTTGTGCCTGGTTTTAATATACATTGAATTTCCCTAGAATGCAACTATTATTTAAATCAAGGAAACATTGCCTTTAAGTTTTGTTCAGAAGTTTCGGTAAGAACTATTTACCATTTTGGAAAGTCCTATTTCTGACAGCACAGCTGCTCTCAGGACTCAATCGCCTCAAACACCCCTGTGCCCTCGCGTCCTCGGAGCCCTGGGGTGTCCAGAAGCAGGCGTGTCACCTTAGGCCACTAAGGCCACTTACATGGGCACTTCACATGTTATAACTATATCATGATACTTACTATTTCAGTATAAAATATTTTTATTCCTTACTTTGTATCATAGTTGGTACCTTATAAATTATTTTTGGTCTCTATTGTATGTTATCTTCAAGGCTCTCAGGTATGATTTTTCCTACCCCTGCCACTTTCTGGAAAGTCCTTTCTCTCCACCTGTGCTAACATCATGACAGAATGTGTGTGCCTGCTTATGAATGGATGCATCTCAAGATTATAAAGCGTCTTTCAAAATATCTAGGATGAAAAGGAGACAGTGTGTTTTCCAGGGTTGAAAGCTCTGCCTACCTTGGGCTCCCAGAGCAGCATATCCCAAACACTCAGCATACCCCACAGGCAGCTTCCAGCCCTGCTCCCCAGAGAGTCTCAAGGCACAGGGACAGACAATGAATGAGACACAGAATTAGTGAGCCACACAACGGGCATTGTCCCAATCATAAGGCTGGCTGGCCTTATGGATTTTCCCCTTTGCTCCATCAATCTCAGCTTTAAATAAATTTAAACATGGCAAAATTAGCATTTCTACTACTTTTTCCCAAAAATGTAAATAAAATTAACAGTTCGTCTCTGTTCTGTTTCCTGACTTAAGCACAGTTCACTTTTTAGTTCTTTTTCCTCAACACCCCATCATTCCCCTTGTGCCAGCCCTACTTGAGGAACAGCACTGATGATATTTTTATGTTTATTCATCACCAATTATGATGCACCAGCAGATATCACAGGCTGGCGCGTTTGTTTAAGCTGGCACTGCTAATTGGATGAGTTCTCCAGGCTTCACCTCTTTATTTCCCAGTGTCATATATGGGTATTATATTTCTTCTACGTAGGTGCTGGATGCACCGTCCCTGACAAATAAATTCACAGCTGCGGATTTGAAGTGTATTCAGAATGTTCTTTCTTAAAGCAAGGCTTAGAAAGCTCTCAAATTCTTTTTAGTCATTTGAGGTAACATTGCCCATTTAGAAAACCGGGGACTCAAGAAAGAAGGTTAATCCAGGGCCAGGAGGTTTGAAATGAAGTGAAAGAGGCACAGGCCGGTCACACCAGGGTAACAGAGACACAAAGGCTCACCCCCTGATGGCCGGGTACAGAGACAGGCATCACACAGCTGATTGTCATGGCACAGACTCAGCACACACTCTTTATCTATAATTGGTTGACATGTTAAAGGTATTTATTTGGAGTATAAAATATGTAAGACACACCTAACAAAGTGTATTGTCAATGGACAAAGGTAGATCTAAAGAAATTAGAAATGAAGAAGTAGGAATTTTATTAAAAAGTTATAATTTAGAGATGATTTTTTAAGTCCCACAATTCCTCTTTTTATTATAAATCTTTTCCTAAGTACATCTGAGTGCAAAACACAAGAAGAAAGTTATAACGCCACGTGAAGATTTGTTTATCTCCTTTGTGGATATTTGTTCTGGTGCTTCTTAACCTCACAGACTAATCATATTTTTTGTTAACACTTTCTAAACAATAATGTGTACTTAGGTAGAATTATAAGAGAATTTATTACCTAGGCAGAATTATCAGAGAAATTTGATAGATTCCAACAACTTCCTCACTCTAAACATCTAAACAATGACCATGACTCACATTAAACATTTAATATTTATACATGTAAGGAGCCACATTTGTCAAGAAAACTCAATTGATCCTCGAGATAAAGAGGTTTTTTCCGGGCGGCTCCTGTGGCTCAGCGAGTAGGGCGCCGGCCCCATATACCGAAGGTGGCGGGTTCAAGCCCGGCCTCGGCTGAACTGCAAAACAAAAAAATAGCCGGGCGCTGTGGCGGGCGCCTGTAGTCCCAACTACTAGGGAGGCTGAGGCAAGAGAATCGCTTAAGCCCA
>CAUYON010023979.1:0-48366 GCA_963573935.1 Arctocebus calabarensis | reverse complement strand
ATCCTTCATGGCATTTCCTTGATCACTATATAAAGACATTAATACTCTACCTTTAATAAGTTTCACCAGTACCCTGCTAAGATGCACCGTAGGTGTGTTCCCACTAATTGCCCTCCCTCTACCCATCCTCCCCCCACCCCTCGCCTCCCTTTCCCCTATCCCTGTATTCCTGTGCTATAATTGGGTTTTAGCCTTCATATGAAAGCTATAAATTAGCTTCATATTAGGGCTGAGTACATTGGATACTTTTTCTTTTATTTAACTTTATGTTAAGTAGAGGGAGAAATATTCATAAGATTTCTGGGAAAGGGATGGGAAGTTCCTGGAATTGAGGGTCCCGCTTTCTTTGAACCGTACAGGGTAACTTCTGGCAGTTGCTGGTACACTGCTATGTTGCTGGTAAGAGTTTCTTTCAGGATGCTAATGTATTATAACTAGTGTGTAATGAGGCGTGAGGGTAGCCTGAGGTTGGTTTTTTTGGGTAGCAATCTTGAGTCTGAGTAATTTTGTCTGGCTTCGTCACTGCTTCCTCTTTTATCAAAGACTTAAATTTGAGTCTTATTACTCTTTCAAACGGGGCCTACCAAGTACCAATTCCCTATCTCAACACCAAGACTGCTCAGAAGTATTACTGCCTGCCGTGTCTACAGGTGGCTCATAGTCGGTGGTGTTTTCTTTGCCACTCCGTGACTATTCCAGCACTACAACTGCAGTGCTTACGAGGATGGTCTCTGAAGCCAGAGCCTGGGTTTCACATCTGGGTCTTCTAACCAACTCTAAAATTGTGGAAAAGCTACTTAACCACTCTGTGTTTCAATGTCCTAGAAAATGGGCCAAGGCATAGTTCATATCTCTTTAAGTTATAAAGATTAAATAATCTAATAGACTTAGCCCAATACCGGCATGTAGAAAGTTCTCATGAATGTTAACTCTACTTGTCGGATTATATTTTAACTTTTAATTTTGGAATAATTTTAGACGCACATTGAAATTGCAAAAACAGTACAGAGAGTTCTTATGTACACTTCACCAGGCTTCCTTCCTTCACCATAATGCCTGACACAACAGCGGTACAGCCATCAAAACCAGAAATTGACTAAATAATGCATTTGAATTTTATCAGTTCCAATGCAGTTTTCCTGGCATATACTTCTATGAAATCTTGTCACATGCATAAATTTGTGTAACCACCACTAAAATGCAGGTGCATAGCTATTACATAGTGGCCCCCAAACTTCTCTCGTATTACAACTTTGTGTCATACACTTCATACAACCCTAATCCTGGCAAAAGCAGATGTGTTTTTCCATCACTATACTGTTGCTATTTATAGAAAATTTTAAAAAGGGTACATACAAGAAATAAACTTCTTTTACTTAGCATAATGCTACTGAGATCCATGCAATTTATTGTACATTTCAGTTGTTTGCTCCTTTCTATAGCTGAATCATATTCCATGGAATAGATGTGCTGCAGTTTATTTATTCACCCAGTGTGTTAGTTTCCTGGGACTGCTATAACAAATTATCACACCTTGGTGACTTATAACAATTGAAATGTATTCCCTCCATGTTCTAGAAGACAGCTATCCAACATAAGTTTTGCTGGGCAGAAACGTAGGTGTTGGCAGAGCTGCAGAGTCATACTCCCTCTGAATATTCCAGCCTCTTCCCCATCTGGTGGCTGCCAGCATTTGTTGACTTGTGGCCACAACAGTGTAATCTCTGCCTTTGCTTCATATCACCTTCCCGCTTATGACTGTGAGTTCAATCTGCCTCTAGCTCCCCAGAACACATATACCAGGTGGCTGCTTTTAAGATCCTCCTGGATAATCTAAGTCATCATCCATCTCAAGATCCCTGATTTAACCACATGAACATAGACCCCCAAACAAGGTGACATTTATAGAGTCCAAAGATTAGTACCTCTTATCTTTAGGGATTCTTATTCTGCCTAATTTGCCCTGGGAAGAATATTTGAGTTGCTTCCAGTTTGGGACTACTAGAAATAAAGCTTCTGTGAACATTGATGAGCAGATATTTCATTTCTCAGGGTTGATACCAGGGCAACTTCTGGGCAATATGATGATTCTATATTTACCTTTATGAGAAACTACTAAAAAGTTTTCCATAGTTGCTGGCTATTTAACCTGCCCACTGGCTGTGTGTGAGCGATCTCTTTGCTTTTTTGCTCTGTGTCTGACACAGTAACGTGTCTGTGCTATTTTCTCCATAGCAGCTAGTAGTATCTCTTCATGGCTTTATTTTGCATTTCCACAATGCCTAAAAAAAGTTAAGATCTATTCATATGTTCATTAAAATTCTTCCATCTTCCATGATGAGGTACTATGCATTTGCTAAAGTCTTTTGCCCATTTCCAAATTGGATTATTTTATTACTAATGACTTTAAAGAGTTGTTTATTTATTGTGAAAAGAAGCAATTTGCTGGATATTACAAATATTGTCTCCTAATATGTGGTTTATCTTCTTATTTTTTTAAGAATGTCATTAGTACTCATGAGTGTTTAATTTTGAAACCATCTGATTAAGACATTTTGTACTTTTAAGGATTCTGATTTGTTTCCATGTCTAAGAGTATATTTCTTGCCCTTTGCCACAGAGATTTTCCTCTGTTTTCTACTAAAAGTTTTGTAGTTTTATATTTTACACTTAGATGTATGGCAAATTTTGCATAAATTTTTGTGTAGGGTGTGAAGTTTAGGATGAAGTTAACATTTTCATCAATGGATATGAATGTTATTCATCACCACGCATTGGAGGCATTGAAAGCCTTTATAATAAATTGCTTTTGCAATTTTGTTAAAAAACCAGAATGATGTAATTATGTGGATCTATTTCTAGCTCTCTATTTTTTCTCATTAATCTTTGTGTGTTTCCTTCAACTAATAGCTCCTTTATAAGTTACAGAATGTTTTAATAAGTATTTGTCTATTATATCTATTCTACTTCCTTGTTTTTTACATATATTTTAGAATCAGCCTCAAAGTATTTGCAAAAACATATATGATGGGATTTATATGGGAATTGTATTAAATTGATGGATACATTTGGGCAAATTGACATTGTACAATATTAAATCTTCAAAACCATGATAAAATATACTTTTCAATTTATTTATTTCTCCTTTTATTTCTTCCATCAGGGTTTATAGATTTCAACATACCAGCACCGCATATGTGTTGTGAAATTCACACCTAAGGATTTTATTATTTTTGGAGCTATTGTAAAATGTGTGATTTAAAAAAAAATTTTGTATCTACATGTGTATTAGTGTTATTTAGAAATAAAACTGATTTTTGTGTGTTGCTATATTCTGGGACCTTACTGAACTTACTTAAAATTTTTAGGAGTTTTATTTTGTGTTAAACTCTTTGTGAATGTCTACAAAAAAAATTGTCTTATTCAAGTAAAGACAATTTTATTTCTTACATTCTAATCTATATGTCTATGTCTTTTTTTTTCCTTATTAAATTTGCTACTCTTCTCAGTATTATGTTGAATAGGAGTGGTGAGGGTGGATATCCCAGTCTTATTCCTGATTTTCGGGAAAAAGAACTTAACTTTTCACTATTAGGTACTATATTAATGGTACATTTTTGAAGCTCTTCTTAGCGAAGTTTAAATTCTCCTCTATTCATAGTGTCTGAGACCTTTTATTGTGTGTGGATTTTGAATTTTGTCCATTACTTTCCTTGCATTAGTTAAGATGGTACAATTTTTCTTCTTAAAATTCTTAATATGGTTAAATACAAGATTAATTTTCAAATACTAAGCCAGTCTTGCATTCCTGAAATACACATCTCTTGGTTGTCATGCATTTTTCTTTTTATATACTGTTGGGCTAAATTTACTCTTATTTTCTTAAAAATTTTGTGCCTATGTTCACATGGTGTATTAGTCTATGATTTTCTTTTTTTTCTTCTTTTTTTCCCCCTGATACTGTCTTTTCTCTGGTTTAGGTATCAAAAAAATGCAGGCTCTATAAAATGACTTCAGATTTGCTTTCCACTCTTTTGTTCTCTGAAGATGTATGGAATTAATGTTATCTCCTTTAAATATTTGGTTATAATTAAAAATGAAATAATCTAGGCCAGAAGATTTCTTATTTGGAAAGTTTTTAATAAATAACAGAGTTCATTACTCGATTGGTCATCGAGGTATTTAGTTTATTTTATCTTGGTTGAGTTAAAATAATTTATGTCTTTCTAGGGATCTTTATGTTTCTTTTTTTTTTATTAAATCATAGCTGTGTACATTAATGCAATCATGGGGTACAATGTGCTGAAATGCAATCATGGGGTACAATGTCCACCAAACTGGTTAACATAGCCTTCACGGCATTTTCTTAGTTATTGTGTTAATATATTTATATTCTACACCTAGTCATATAAGTTATTTCATTTATATGAATAAAATTATCATATTTTCCTATTATCCTGTAATGTCTTAGGTTCTATAAGAATATCACATTTCATCCCAGATAATTGTGATTTGTATATTTCCTCTCTTTTTCTTGGTCATTCTTAACTAGAAGTTCGTCATTTTATTGCTATTTTCAAAGTATCCGGTGTTCATTTTCTGTTATTTTTCTGTTTTAAATTCCATGGATTTCTGCTATAATTATAATTGTTTCCTTCTATGTCGTTTGGATTTTTAAAAAAATTTTTTTTTAGTTTTTTGAAGTGGGTGATTAGATTTTTTATCATATATATTTCTTAAGATTTCTGAATCAAATAATCATAGGCTCAGTGTGAATTTCAAAAACAACATAAAGAAATCCTTTCTCCATTTTTTCCTAATCAATAAGTCTACAATGACAATTCTTAGTACAATACCAAGGCAGAAAATTCATATCAGTACAACACTGGTAATTCCATTGTGGAATTTATTTTATTTCCTTAGAATAAAATATTTGACAAGTATTCATTTGTGTGTGCAGTGCTATGCAATTTGATTCCATGTATGTTTAATGTGTAATAAGAGGGACAATTAAGTTTGCAAACCCATCCTAGAAAAGGTGCCTTGCACTTCATTGGTAGGACCACCTTAGAAGTTCTCTCCTGGGGAAGCTGTGCACCAATGCCAGCACCTAGTCTGCTCTGCAAAGCACTTTTTCTAGAATGAGTTTGTGAATCTAATTGTCAGACCCCATATGATGACAATTCTGATGGCCATTCCAGAAAAGAGTTCAAAATTGCTTTGAAGGTGGAATCTCACTGTGGTTTTCATTTGCTTTTCCCTGGTGATTAATAGTGTCTTTCTTCTTTGGAGAAGCTTCTGTTCATGTCTTTTGCTGACTTTTTAGTAGGGTTGTTTGTTTTTTTTCTTGCTGATTTACTTGGGTTCTTTGTAAATTCTGGAAATTAGCCCTTTATCAGATGTGTAGCTTGCAAATATTTTCTCCCATTATGTGGACTGTATATTTACTCTGTTGATTGTCTTCTCAAATGCGCAGAACTTCTTTTGTTTGATCAAATCCCACTGATTAATTTTTGCTGTTGCCATGCTTACCAGTGGGGTCTTAGTCATAAATTCTTTGCCTAGGCCATTTTCTACAAGATTTTTCCTACAATTTCCTCTAGAATTCTTATGGTGTATGCCCATTAATTCATGAGTGGATTTGTAAAATGTGTATGTATATGTATGCCATGAAGCTATGAAGAAAAAAGATGAATTAATACCTTTTGCAATAATCTGGACGGAACTAGAGACCATTCTCCTAAGTGATGTATCTCAAGAATGGAAAAACGAACACCGAATGTGCTCACTATTAAATTGGAACTATCTGGGAGTGCCTGTGCACAAAGGGAAGTAAAACTCAATGGAAATCAACCAAGGGGGAGGGGGAGCAGGGAAGGGGCCGAAACCTACCTAATGGCTACAATGAGCCCTATTTGGATGATCGGAACACCTGTCGCCAGGACTCAAACATTACAAAAGCAACCCATGTAACCTAAAACATTTTTACCCATTAATCTTAAAAAAAAAAAAAAGACTAGACCCAACTCATTTTCATCAGTATACCTCCTTTCACTCTCCACAGCTCTGATAAAACTGAACTTCAACCATTTCCAGGACAAGGCATTCACATGTTTATTCTATCCACATGGAAATTGGTCCTAGATATGACCTTTTTGCTCTAACTTCCACGCATTATGTCATCCTTCAAATACATTCTTTGTAAGAAATTTTGCTGCCACTCTGGCATGGCTTTGTCTCTCTGTGTGTATGATCTGCCAGCACAGTTTCCATGACTCTGCCATAATAGTTAGCTCGTTGTGTTGTACTAATTTATACAATCATTTTTCTCTCCAGAGAGAAAGTCAACTACACAAGTGATGTGAGTCTCTCTTTTACCTTCTGCAATTGCCATAGTGTCTCAATACCTCATAGCAGGTCCTTAATTCATGTTAATTCTACTTCTTCAAATTAATCTTCATTGTTATTTATTTTCTATTTAATAACTTAAAATTCAAAGGCGAGGATGGTTGATGGAAGACTAAGGGGAAGTATATAATGATCTTTAAACAGGCTAACGCTGCTCTCTCCTTACAAGAAAAGTACCAGGAGAAAAGTTTTAAATTGTTGATAAGTAGCAGGATATCAGGATTTTTACTAATTTCCTGTGAGGGTTAAGAATTACAAATGGTTTGCATAACGTGATATCCATAGAAGGTCCTTACTACATGGGAAGGAAAAAAAACTTTTAAAAACTAGAATCTAAGTTAAATCTTTGATGATCAGAAGACACGATTTTCAAATTATCTTTTAAGGTAACAGATGCAACTCATTAAAAATTTAGCAAAGAATTATTAAAAATGAGTCAAACACAAAACCCCTGAGGGTATAATCTTTGTTGTTATATATTTAGCTCAGTCTACTTTTTCTAAGTACAGAATCTTTAATATTTCTACAATGCTACATGTTAACCAAAGTGCATGCATGATTTTTTTCCAAGGTGACCTCATAGCTCCAGAAGGTGTGCGGGACACCAAGTCCTCCTAGTTATAGAAATGAAGTGACTGAGTTATGAGACAGGAAAAGGTCAAGATCACAGAGCAAGATAATGCTAAAGTAGGGAAAAAACCTTGTTTTTTATTCCAATGTTCTTTCCTCTACTTAATGTTATTTCATTCAGAATGAAAAACAGACCTTTGATAAAGTGATGAGTCATTCAGGCACCTTGCCTTTGTCTGCACCGTCTATAACAGGAAAGGACATTAATACAGAGAAGGTGAGGTTTAAACCACCAGATATTAAACCAGGAAGGCATTTTGGATTACTCAGTTAAACTGAAAATTCAATTAAATGAACCGATTCTGGCTGATTAGGTTTTTACAGTAATAACAACTACAATAAGTCCTGACCTTGAATTTCACAGTGTTTTTCCCTTTCCGGAGCATAAAACACCATCAGAAAAGTGATTGCACATGCTGGTGATGGGTCTGAGAGGGTTTATCTGAGAGAACATGTATTTCGGAGGAGGTTGGGCCTGCTCTTGACTCTTAAAATTGAGATAATCAATGAATCTGCATTGAGACTCATTCACTCCCAGTCTCAGCAGGAACCTTCATCTCAATGCATTTAATTTATCTGGTATTCTAAAGCTATCACATGCTGCATAGGCCATTTTATAAAAGGAATTGCATGAACCCTATATATATTCATACAAAAAGCACTATCCTTGTTAAGGATGTTCTTCCTATTTTTCATGCAAAAGTTAGATCTAAATGTTGTAGTAAAAAAAAAAAAACTATTTAAAGACATAAAAGCTTTATTTACTATAGGTAACTCTGTTTCCTGAGATACTAAACACAGATAAGCTTTTGTTTTAATCCCTCATCTAAACTCTTCTGTCCCCTATTCTTACCAGAAGGACATGCTAATTACTCTCAGTCATTATAAATCTAGACTTATGAGTAATGAATGAATCTACTTTTCTCTAAAATATGTAACTTAACTTTTAAGTCTTTCCAAGAAGAAGGTTCTCATCCTTGTTCAGTTGGAGACACAACCCCATTGATTTGGAGGGAAGATCCCAGGGTGACAAGCACATTTTGTTCATTGCCTTGCTTGGCTAAGTGAACAATCCTTCACATTCATCAAGCGTTAAGGAACTCACCCCAAACTTGGCCCATAAAAGAATATGGGCACCAGCAAACCTGGCCTCAGTAGGGGATTGTAAGGGGATTTCAGATATTGGGATTTTGCTTCAGTTTAATCACATTGTTCCAATTTGGAGGTCAGGTCCTGAAGTCAATTGAATTACTTTTGCAAAGTCACAGAAACTATAGGACTTTTTTCTCAAGATTTAAGATACTGCTGACTATAGTGGAGCTAAACAGAACATAAGTTGTATTTACAATAACAGATTGAGAGTTGGAGTGGGGAATGAGTAAGTTATGGAACTAAATAATCCAGCATTTAAGCAGCAATCAAAAAAAATGTGGCCATTTTACATTCTCATTACCTTGTATTTTATTGCTATCATTAAATATATTCTTGTTAAACTAAAATATTTATCACATTCAAAACATATATACACATTTAAACATATGACATATTTGAAATGAAATTAAAGGACAGTGCAGTAGTTAGTTCATGATGTCAGATGCTGAGGATTTGGCAATGTATTCCCAATGGGAAAGGGAAATGTAGAACGCTTTTTAATGTTGAAACTGTTAAAATTTCAGGATTTCTTGATGAAATAACAGCTAAAACTTTGAGCAGAGCTCAGATGTCTTGGCAGAGTCTTCAAACCAGAGTATACTTTGGGACTCCCCTGGATGCTAAAAGTTTTGAATGCCCTATGACTGAGTTTCTGGGGGTTGACATATAATTCCTGTGAGTTATTGCCTCTGACAATTATATCAGGATGTATAGCAAGTTTATAATGATCTTACCTCTCCAAATAGAAAGACCTGGAAATGTCAAAAAAGGCCTGTCCATGATGAATTTAAGGTAAGCTTGTTTAAAATTCCTTCTTACTTAAATCATTCAAATGAAAGGAACAGAGGAGAGGAGAGGAGAACCTGAGGCTAGAATTTATCCATAAATGTGATTAGCTATTCCACAGCCATATTGCTGTTCCCCTTAAATGGTAATCAATTAAGAATGAAGAAAAGTACTCTTCTTGTGGTGTAGTTTGATAACCCAAATTTTTACCCTCCCAATTTATAATGTATAATTATTATTTAGTCCTAATGACTTATCATAGTTACAAAGTTGAGAGATTCAACTTCACTACTAATGTATTTTATTGACGTCATTATCAATACAAATGTATTTTATATGACTATAAATATAAATATCATCATTATAATTATTTTCTATCTCATGAGATGGACTAGGTAACACTGCACAGGAAAAGATCTCTTTTTCTACTCCACCTAGGAAGTTACTTAACAAATTGGACTTGAATACAGAAATATGAATCAAAGCCCTTCTAGGTATCAAGAAGGAAATTTCCTATTACTCCACATGAGGCCGATTACTCTCCATTGAACATCCTATGGAGCAATCCTGTGTTTTCATCACTTAGACTTTGCCATGCTGGAGTTGGATTCTCCTCAGAAACTTATCACGATCTCCTTGCTACTGATACCAGAAGTCTCTTCTCTTTTCCTCTTCTTCTCCTTTACAATAAAAAAAATTCTTCACTTATAATTGTATTATATATTTGTAATACTTATTTATATATATATATATGCATAAAAATTTTAAATATTTACTTAAACATATATACGCATATACATTATGGGAGATAAAATATTTTCGAATAGTAATGTATCTATGTGGGATAAAATTCAGAAGGTACAAAGGGTATTTATTGGAATATGAGTCTTTTTCCCTTTTATCCACCAAACATCCAGATTCTCAAATATCTAGATTCAAACACTGTTATATGGTTCTTTTGTAATTTTTGAGAAAGTTTTATTTGTGAGTATAAATACGTATGTAGGTCTGTCTGTGCCTGTGTATTTAATATTGTCAAACATCACAGTTTTCAGTAGTGTGTGTGTGTGTATTTATGTATAATAATAAACATATTTTGGAGATGATTCTTTATGAGGAGCTATAATTTTGTCTCATTCTTTTTATAGTTGGTATAATATTCCATTATATAAGATAATCTTATTATTTCCAAGTACATATATTTATATCATTTAATGTTTTTTGTCCTATTGTCAACCTTTGCTAAATAAATATTGTGATTGCCTATATTTTATTTGCTTTATCTCTATAGAGAATTTCCCCTTAAATTTCATAAGGATCTGGAGAATGCCCTCTTAAGTAAAGTAGCACAAGAATGGAAAAGCAAGCATCCAATGTATTCAATATCAATGTGAAAATAACAGATGAACAACTAAAGGCCCACACAAGATAAAAACACAATGAAATACAGGAAGTGGAGGGTGAGTTTGGTAAATTCTCACCTAGTAGGCACAGTGTAGGGACGCACAGAACACATCCGCGGTGAAGGGCTCAACAACAACTTGGACTTTACCTAACAAATGCAAACAATATAACTTCATCATAGGTACCCCTATGTTAATCTGAAATTAAAAATATTAAATGCAAAAAAAAAAAGAATTTTATTTGTATTCCTTAATTCTAGTTTTAGTGAACACAAGTTTTTGTGCTGTTGAATACACTGCTCATTGTTTTCCCATTGACTGGCTCTTCTTCCTCCAGACCAGCCTGGTCAATATAGTGAGACCCTATCCCCGCAAAAAATAAAATAAAACTGATAAAAATATTTATGGTTGGGAATAAAACATTACTACATAAAATTTCCTTTTACATAATTCTTATTTTCTGGGAAAAATGATGATATCATTCATGAAACGAAAATAACTAACCAAAAAAAAAAAAACCCTTGAAATATTTTCTAATTATATTTTGTGATATTACTGAATTAATAAGTGCAACATAAGCTGCATCCATAAGATTTCTTTTACCATCTTGGAAAAATAGCACTCTTTAAAGGTCAACATTACTTGGTCTGTATAAAGAATAAACTGTTTTTGGTAAGATATTTTTTTTTCTTTGTAAAGAGAATGAAGGAAACACCAGAATGTCATTTCAGGAAAAGTATATCTGAGTTCTGTGTCTTGAATTTCTGGAGACTCTAGATAAGACACTGACCAGTGGGTTGGAACAGACTGGCTGTGCACTCTCCACGATAATGCTAAAAACTGACACATAAACTTCAGGCAAGATTTTGGGACTGAGCAACAAAAATCAGCACATATAACAAAGGTATGGGATTTCTGGTTCCTCCGAATCCCAGTAGCCAGCCTCAAACAAGACTGGAAGGAGTGTAGGTGAGAAACGAGCTGGGGGCTCCCACTGCCGACCGGGAATAGTTTTACCTGCAGGCCAGTAGAATGTTCCAGACGGCAGTAACAGCAGAGTCTGCACAGAGACCAAATCTGTAAAGAAATTCACTTTTTAACAGATGTACTTCCTTGACAATTCTTGAGACCCTAACTTTATTCTATTCTTTGAAATAATGCAGATACTTAGAAATGAAACAAAGCAAAATACAAGGAAATGTGTAACAAATCATGTAATGAAAGTTAGAATGAATAGATGTTCTTCAAGACCCGCCACTCAAGAAATTGGGCGATTGCCTCTTCATCTTGGAAAGGGTTGGAGGAAAACGTGAACAAGAGTTCTTAGATGAACATGCCACTGAAGAATTCTAAAGGAAGTGTTAGGAAGGACTGATGCAGTCAGCTCCTATTTGTTTGACAGTCATGAAGCTATAAAGACCAGTGAGAAAAAAATGCATCAGCATTCCTTTGCCATTAGTGATGTGGCAATATTATGAGAAAAACTATTAAATTTTAGAGTCGCAAATAATTATAATGCCACAATTAGACAGTGAAAAGAATCTCTACTGTCCACTGGCATCCTTCAAAGTTACCCTCCGGGATCCTGTTTTACAATGCATTTGTTAACACCATCATCTCATCTCCACTGGATAAATTGAGTTGGATCCTCTTTTCTCTGTCATTAGCAGCACTTTCTGCTGGTGGTAGCTAGATGGATGTTTGGGTGAAAGATAATTTGGTTGCCCTCCAGCACTTGAATGTCTGGTATTGCACAATCAGGGAATTGGTGTCACATTAAGGCAATTCTTATAATATAATCAAAGTTCTCATGTTGTACTCTCCTTTAGATGAAACAAACTAATGAAATGTATTGACCCTTCTCACACACTTCTGAAGCAAAATGACTAAGAGGTATTGAGACGACATGAAATACATTGACATTGATTGTGAAGTCAGCGTTTCCCAATCGCACTGGTGGCTGATTAAAGTGTCACATTGACAATATAGCCCCTTTTGAACAGGAAATTAATACCAGCTTGGTGGCAAAGAGAATCTTCTTCCACAAGAAAACTGGCATCATCTTTAATCCTTCTTAGGGGAAGAAAAAAAAAAAGGTCACATCTTTTGCTCTAGCACAGACTGGAATTGTCTTTTAATGAAAGAATGATCAAAACTGTCAACACTGTAATTATTAAAAAAAGCATAAGATGCTTATTGTGTTATATGTTAATTTTGGTTATGAATAACACTCAAAAATAAAAAGACAAAATAGTAAGATATTTTTAAATCTTTCCCTAACTCATTTGAGTGGGTATTTAAATGCTAAAGGATTAAAATATCACTATCAATAACAAGAGATAACTATTTAAGCTATACTAATTTCCCACATATATAAGGTAAGAAAAGCGTGATAAAAGAAAAGGTATGATAATTCTGAAATTCTAGCTGCTTATTATTATACTCAAACATTTAATCCCATTAGTAATAAATACCTCTTTGTAGAGGTCACCATTTGCCCCTATTTTAAAATTCAAAATGTTTAAGAACCTACAAGATAAAGGATCAGAGTGTGGACCCACGTGATTTGCTGACCCCCAACCTTCTGTTTGCCCTTGTCAAAAAGAAAGGGCATTATTCCTCTAAGTTTCAGGTTTTCCATTGTGTCATTCATTTCTCTTCCAACCTTGCTTAATAATTCACTCAACAGATAATGCAATGTTGACATTTCTTACCTTACTAGATGGGTAACTGTTGCTTACGTAGCAGAAGTATTTACTGGGTGTCCTCCAGCAGGAAGTGTATGGCAGACACGGGATGGATTAAAAAGAGAAGGGAAGGGAGACGTGTGACTAGAGCTGTCTTTCTGAAAGATTGCGGCAAGGCATGTGGGCCTGAGCGCCTCCTGCTGGACGTTGCTCTTACTTTTCTCACCACTCCTTTTGCTGCTCTTGACTTCCATCATTTCCCACCTACAAAGTTGATGGCAGTTTCCGTCTGTGACTCTTTTTTCTTTGTAGTATTGCCTTTGGTTATGATCTGATAGCTCTTAGTCACTGGGTTATAATGAAAAGTGCAAGTATTTAGGAACCAAGATTTCAGAACCCCTTCCCACCGACCCCCCATTACAGTGGCTCTCCGCTTTGAGTAGCTTTTCTGTGGATGTGCCTGCTTCTTTTCTCATCTATTGTTTTAAAAGTTCACTATTTAGCTAATAATCATGATGGTTATATTTCTAAATGCACAAGACTTGTTCCTTTATCTGCTAATTTGTAACACTACAGAGAAAAGGCAAAAAGAAAAAAGAAACTCAAAGAAGTCAAAAGTTGTTTCCTTTACCTGCTAATTTGTAACACTAAAGAGAAAAGGAAAAAAAGAAAAAAAAAAAACTCAAAGAAGTCAAGTACCTAACTCTAGTTATGCCTCCAATACTCTGTACCCAGAGTTGAAAGTCCCATCAACACATCAGGCCAAGCTCTCTAGAATGAGTTGAGTGAAAAATAGTTTCAAATCAAAAGGGGATACAACTGCTATGAGCAATGATACACACATTAGAATATCCCAATGACCACCCTTAGCTCTGACATTTAAAATAGAATTTGTTGTTGAGTATTAGGAATTCCCTGTAGATTCTGAATGTTAATCCACCTTGAGATATGTAATTTGCAAATATTTTCCCATTCTTTCGTTGAATTGCTTCTTTGTTGATATTGCCTTTTGATGCACACATTTTTAGAAGTACAATTTGCCTATTTTTTTTGTTTGCCTGCTTATGCCTTTGGTGTCATATCTGGACATCTATGTTCACTTTGCAAAAGAGATTACCTCTGATGGGCTTGCATAGACTCCTGGTGCTTTCTTGTATGTGAAACGGACACGCATGAAGTGGGCTGCCAGACAAGTGGAGTGGGAGGTGAGTCAAGGCTCATGGGCTCCTGAAAGGCAGCAAACATCTGGACATCGAAGAAAAGCAACTTATTACTTTGTACAAAGGCAGTTAAGAAAACTCACAGATAATGCCATTTTCCCCTTGTTGATGCAAGTGAAACAAAGAAAACGCAGCATTCTTACGGTTGCTCTATAGTTAAATGTTCCCTAACAGTACACTTACAAATGGAATTTCTATTCAGAATTATCCTTCTGGAATGGGATATGAAGGGGAATGGAGACCTATAATTTCTCAGAGAAAAATTTTCAATTTTTTTTGTTTGTTGATGACACTATGGCCTTTTGCCATAGCTTGAGATAATGCAGTGGTCAAAAACAATATTTGTGAAATATTCATTTTAGCATATACTGCCAACACCGTTGGTCTGGTATTACAGACATAGATCCAGGGGACTGAACTTTGCCAGATCACTTCTTCCTATTTATAACATTCTCCAAAATGTGGCTAATTCATCTGAATAAGCCCTTACCTTTACAGTGGCCCAAGTCTCTTGCAAGGGGCCTGTGACCATTACCTGATAGTTCTTGTAAGCAGTGCTCAAACAACGGATCTTTTGTAGTTCTCTTTAATGGAGTCTGGATGATGAATTTACATCTATATATCAGAAACTTTGTCTTCTGCCCTACATTACTAATGTCAGAAAATTGCCTCTCTATAATTCATCAAAGTATGTCTATAGACTCACTCCTTTATTATCATTTCTCTTGCAAACTGTATAATTCCCCTTCATTCCACGTCAGGGGAGACCTTTCATCTTCCCCGCTGCATTCTGGAGGGCTTTCTACATGAAAGCTCCCGAGCAGGTGCCACTGCAGGTAGAGAGAGCAGGAGCCAGCGGCGAGGGGACAGCTGTCTCCTGTGACTTAGGAAACAGTGAGACGGAAGGCGTTCGCTGAGAGATCGCAGCCTTTAAAAGGACAGATTTCAATGTTTATTTGACAAAAAAATGTCACTCATATGTACACAACTCCTTGTTTTTGTTTTGTTTTGTTTTTAGAATCTCCCGCTTGGGGCTCGGCGCCTGAGCTGGCAGGTTCGAATCCAGCCCAGGCCCCCCAAACAACAATGACGGCTGCAACCAAAAAATGGCCGGGCGTTGTGGCGGGCGCCTGTAGTCCCAGCTACTTGGGAGGCGGAGGCAGGAGACTCACTTGAGCCCAGGAATTGGAGGTTGCTGTGAGCTATGATGCCACAGCACTCTAGCCAGGGTGACAGCTTGAGGCTCTGTCTCAAAAAAACAAAAACAAAAAGAATCTCCCTCTTGGAGCACTGATTTCTACCTCCCGAACATTTTCTCTTGGCTGCACTCCCAATATGCATACTTAACTTCTTTATTCTTTTTAATAACAGAGCCTAAAATGAGGGAAAGTCTGATAATAGTCAGGGGGTTTCCATTCCAACGCTACAGTTGGATCCTTGCAAATGACAGAAGGTTCTATACGATCGAGACGTTGATGTCTTAATGCTTTTTCTATTTGTCTCTTAGATTTTGCTCCGGTGATGTAGGGTGGAGAAGTAAAACTGATGTAGATCCTTTTATGAAGGGCACATGGTCCATTGGCAAAGGTGTTATGAAGAATAACTTCTTACTTAGAAATGCATTAAAAGGACAAAATAAAAAATATGTATATACATAGGTGGAAAAAACACCCTAAGTTTAAATATAGGTTTAAAATCATATTCCTCATGGACAGTTTCCTCTCTGGCCTGGTGTACATACCATGAGTGAGAAAGAGAGATTCTTGGGGCATTTATGACCTCAAGCCATGAGAACTTAACAAGAATAGAGATTTTCTGACAATGATATAGCAGATCTGCTTTCAACTTTGAAGAAAGTAATGAGCTAAAATTGCCTAAAGAATAATTAAGAAACAGACCAACTTACATCCATCCTTTATTCCCAGCCCAAATCAAAGTATCTAGTGCATAGTAATTGTTCAATAAATGGTGTTAGAATTGGCGGGGAAGGTGGGGAGCAGGTGTGGTGTGCTCTCACCTAGCAGGCACAATGTCGGGGTACAGGGCACACCTCCTGGGTGAGGGGCACAACTACAACTTGGACTCTCCTTAACAAACACAAACAATGTAACCTAATTGTCTGTACCCACCTATTGATCTGAAATTTAAAAAAGAATTGCATGGGAACATCGTGGGGGGGGTGGCTTTCTAAGTTTGAATTTCATTATCTATTATTTCACCCTAACATAGGCCCTGGAGTCATGCAGTAGAAAGTAGCTGTTTGAAGTGTCCTTTAACTGTCCCTAAATGGAAGCAGAATGGAGAGCAGACAGAATTCTTTTCCCTGTGTGTACCTAGGTTAGAGCTGGTCTTAGGAGATTTGGGACTTTTTCTTTTCTTTATTCCTTCTTTAGAGTTGGGGCTTTCTAAGCCCTGAAGAAATGGGGTTATTTCATTTTTATTTCCTGCTTTTTTTATTGTGCTTGATTTTTAATTGCCAAATAAACATATACATATATTGTACATGTTTATGGCATACAGCGTTGTGCTCTGACACGTGTACGCACTGTGGCATAGTTACGTCAGGGAAATTAGCATACGTATGACCTCACCTACTTCTTTTTGCTCATGTATGCTATTCTCTTAGCGATTTTCAGGCATATATTTTTATTAATTACACTGAATAGGATGCGCAATAGACCTTTTAAGCTTACTTCTCCTAACTGAAATTTTGTGTTCTTTGACCAACATATCCCCAATCACCCAAACCCCTAGGCTCTAGTAACTACCATGCACTCTTTTAAGACATTTCTGCATAACATTTGGAAAGTGGAAATGAAGGATCAGCCAATATACCAGGGAGGTCAATGCAGGAGTCCAGAGGCTACTACCGAATTTAATTGAACTTAAGAAATTAATAACCTTACTTCCAGTGATGAAAGGAACACTGTTCCTACCATGGACGGTACACTTCTTCAATTAAAAAGCATGTACAGCTAAAATCAAGGGACTATAGATGATACAGACCCAAATTATCAAGCTGTTGTTGCCATAGCACATTTCATTTCAAATAAAGAAGATGGGTTTGGGTCACTGCTTATATGTGAAGTAGAGAAGGGGGAGATCCAGAGTTTAGATTTATAAAAATTAATTGAAATTCTCTTCTGTGGGTAGCTGAATTAATTTCAAACTGACTTCACAGCCACACACAGCCTTGTGTTAACTTTAGACACTGATTTAATAAGAAGGAGCGAGATCCTGAAAATCAGGATGAAGTCCTATGGACAGATCCAGTGCAGCTTGGCTTCCTAAATCTCTAAAATCTGCCAGTCTTCCTATTCCAGTGGCTACAAACTTTCCTGTCCTGAGAAGATCGTTCTTCCCCTCCTTGGAGAACCTGTAGGGTCTGCCTCTGCGGTATTTCTCTTCAGGAGACCACCCAATTCCTCAGGGTCTAACTCAGGCAGCTTGCATTGCTTCCTGACCTATAACGAGACACATTTTGTCAATCCCTAGGGGAACAAAAAAATTACATGATTTTCCAATTTGTGTCAACAGATGCTGAGATACTTGTATGAAAATGGGTTCTAAAGATTCTGGATAATAATGAAAGGAAATAATGTCAGATTGAGCCCAATCTATAGGTATGGTTGCACTAAACATTGTCTTGCTTGCTTGGTTGGTTGCAATATGGAATCTTAGACGGTGCTACATGAAGTTGAAATAGCAGGAGATTTATTATGTCTGACCTGCTTACCCATCTCCTATGTCCTCAAAAAAGAGGCCAGCAAACATTTTTTTCTGCAAAGCTTTCAGAAATGCATTTGTGAGCAGTGTAGTATCATCCTTGGTGCTCTATGGTGGGGCGCCATGGTGGCTATTCCCTACAGACCAGAAAAAAAAAAAAAAAAGAGTGGCCAAGGCTGCCATCAGATTAGCTTCCCTGAATTCAACAAAGATGATGGAAACTTGAGGTGACAAGGGTCAAGTGGAAACACTTAATCACCAGACACAAGATGTATGTGGTTACCATGAAGGACAGCAGAGCCCCAGTAGTAATCAAAAGGATTTGACCCGCAGAGATCTTTGGCATTGGCTAATTGATCAAGGCGTTCTTGTAAATTAAATAGTTGTGCATCATGCAAATGTCTTACTTTATGTGTGTTAGTAAAAAATCTCTATGTCTGGTTAAAAAAGTATGGATGAATTACTAGAATAATGAGACAGTACTTCAAGAGAATCCCCATATTGGAACTGATTCACAAACCAAGAGTAAATTAGCATAAAGGTGAGGGAGAGGGGAATCTAGTCCACCTTAGGAAGAATATTATCACATTGGCAAAAATGTATAGCAAAATTTTTTTCTCCCAGACTTCTCTAGAAGGACCTGAATCTTTTTCCAGGGTAGTTTGTACCAAGAGAGGAGAAGCAACCACATCTTTCAGGGACTGCTGGTCGCTGGCTCTGAACTGACACTAACTGCAGAGACCTAACACACCACTGCAGCACACCAGCCAATATGGGGGTCCTGTTGGGTTCAGGTGATCAATGGCGTTTGGGCTTCTGTCCATCTTACAGTGGGCCCAGTGGTCTCATGAATCTACCCTGTGGTTGTCCCCCAGTTTCAGAAAGCATCACTGAAATAGACACACTTAGGAATTAGCAACGTTTCTATTCCAGCTCCATGGAGTGAAGTTTATTGTGGTAGGAAGTATCAAGTGGAAGTCATTAAATCTGCCTTTACCCATGAAGGTAATAAAGAGAAATAAAAAGCATATTTCTGGAATAATCACAGAGATTTCTGACATGATCAAGGACTTGACATATGCAATTTCTCAGATGGTGATTCCTACTTTCCTCCCTTCAACTTACCTTTCTGATGCTTCTGCTCTATCCGACCTCACAGTATACTCCAAGAAGCTCATTTTACAGCAGATAAAGCCTATGTGTAGCAGTAGACGCACACTAACAGAATTCCCTGGTTTTACCATGTTCCCCCTGTCCCTGAAGCCCCTGTCCTGATAAAGCAGTGAAGTGACTTTGTGGAATCAGCTGTGTGGCATCAACTTGCAGGCCCAGAGTAACACTCTCCACGGTGTGTTCTGTGGTCTGTGACAGTGTTCAGCATGCATCCCTGATTCTGCCATAGAGAAGACTCAGGGACTTGGGAATCGAGGGACAGATCTAGGCTCTTCTTACTTTACCAATCGTACACAGGGAAGTTTTTGTTTCTACCACTTTAATCTACTGACTCAGAGGTCTCCGTCCCCAGTGGAGTAGTGCTTCCCAAGGCAAACAACATGGGTTTCATTATGATGGAAAGTAGGGCAGCCACCTAGCTGCTTTGTGCTCCTCACACTGGGAAACCACGAGGAAAAGAGTGGGATGGGATTACTCTACAAACTGTCAATGTTAAACCAACTATCACCAAGGAGGAGCCTTGTTACTACATACAGATCATGTGGTGAAGTGTATCTGGGGTTTAGGAGAGTCTGGAATAACTTTTAGTAGTCTCATGTCCTTTGATAGACGTTAATGGAAAGTCAAACAACTAAATACGCTCAGGACAGCTAATGGACCAGATCCTTCCAAAATAAAGGTACTTTCCATCATTTATGTTTACCTGGATAGAGCTAAAACACATTCTTCTCAGTAAAATATCTCAAGAATGGAAAAAAATATCCAATTACTCAATACTAATACGAAACCAACAAATAAACAACTACACGACCACTGGAAAGAAAAAACACCTTGATATAGTCTATCAAGGGGGAGGGGAGAGGAGGCAGGGCAAGAGGCAGGAATCTCACCTAAAGTGCCTAATGTGAGGGGGTTCAGCACCCCCCGGATGAAGGGCTCACCTACAACTTGAAGTTTCCCTTAGAACTGAAAACAATGTAACCTCAACATCTGTACCCTCATATTAATTTGTAATAAAATAAAAATAAAGTAAAGGTCTAGGTCTCACCACTAGACAAGGAACCACAATCATCCAAGGTTCTCACTGAAAGCAAAGGAAAACTTGAAGAGGAACTAAAAATAAGAATGCTCTAAGTATCAGTGACAGCCACATGATCTTTGCAGAGATAAACTATGCGAACATCCATATTTGTGCGTGTGTTAACTGCAGTAGACCCTCCACAGGTGACCACCTCCTTACATTGACCACCTCCTTAAGTTGATGTAATTTTCATAGACCAGGCACACACCACATGTACATATCACTACCGGAGCCCTAGCTCCTTATGTTGACCATCTCCCTATGGTGACCAATTTGTTGCAGCCTCTTGGGTCGGCAACATACACAGAGGTTCTTCTGTAATTCCTATTCTACTATTCAGTGCTGACATTGTAGTGTATCCAGTGGGAATGTGACCCAGTTTGAGTAGAAATACATATCACCCAAAGACGTATAAGTTGAAGTCTGGACTTTGCATTCTTTCTTGGAAGAGGTTTAGACTGTTTTCAGTTAGTCGTAGATGAATGAGTGTGTCTTTTCAAGTGGAGGAAAGACTTTGCTATTGTCTTTATTTGGAAGTTAAATTTGGTTAGACAAGTGAATACAGATGCCAAATTGCCAAAGAAGTGAACTGTGCAGTTTTATTTATTTATTTATTTTGTAGAGACAGAGTCTCACTTTATCGCCCTGGGTAGAGTGCCGTGGCGTCACACTGCTCACAGCAACCTCCAGCTCTTGGGCTTAAGCGATTCTCTTGCCTCAGCCTCCCGAGTAGCTGGGACTACAGGCGCCCACCATAGCACCCGGCTATTTTTTTGTTTTGCAGTTCGGCCTCGGCCGGGCTTGAACCCGCCACCTTCGGTATATGGGGCCGGCGCCCTACTCGCTGAGCCACAGGAGCCGCCCCAGTGATATTTTATTTTGAAAATGTTAATAAAAATATAGTATTATATTTGTGAATTTTGTCACATCTCATTGTTTTTGAGGTGTTCCTTAAAATATTTAACTGAACTTTGAAAACCTGAGTGAAAGGTAAATTTTTAGAAATTTCTTACTTCAGAACCTAATGCAAACACATTTGCCTCAATCAAAGTAAAAAAGAATATCATGATTAATACAGTGTGGGTTCTCACTAAGGTGACATCAGCAATTAGAATGCAATTATTTTGTAAGTGCTAATAATTAATACTCCTATCAATTTATCATTTATAAGTTTAAGAATTTGCATCCACAGTTAGATTATGGGATAGCATGTTTAAATGCCTGGAAAACCTCAATGGTTTTGAAATGTTAAGTTTTTAAAGGAGTTAAATATTTGCTGGGACTTAAGAGGAATTGCATGGTAATTATTAGATCATTTTTGGAGAAGAACAATGTTACTAAACAACTACCTGTTGATGTTTGTTATCATTTCACTTTTTCTTTACATAGCTTTTGATTTCTATTTCCAAATCATTATCTAATAAGATATAATCATTTGAATTTTATTTTGTTCTGAGAAATACAGAAACCATTTTTCTTATTGCCCTCTCCTCAGCTTATTTGCATAATGCTTTTTTTAAACATATTGGGTTAATATATATTTTGAATTCTTTGCCATAAAACACGACACAAAGAATTTTTATCTAAATGTATTTCATTTCATAATTTATGCAAGATTTTTTTTCCAAAGAGTAATTTTAAAATGACTGCATTTGAGCTATCATTGCTCATAGGCTTAAATATTAATTATTTGGTTTTGACATCTTCATTTACCTTTTAAGCATTAGTGTGTTCTTTTTTTTTTCAGTTTTTGGCCAGGGCCAGGTTTGAACCTGCCACCTCTGGTAGATGGGGCCAGCGCCCTACTCCTTTGAGTCACAGGTACCGCCCAAATTAGTGTGTTCTTATGCCCTTTATTTCTGACTTACATTTTGATTGTTATGGATAATATAGATGACTATATTTTATTGATATTAAATATCTTATGTTCCTTTGCTTCAAAAATGTTTCAAGGAGTAATAGAGAAGAAATAAGAATTATTATTTTACTGAGATAAATTTAAAGCATTATTAACAGTGGTGGGATATGAAAACATGTAGAGGGCTCAGCGCCTGTAACTCAGTGGTTAGGGTGCCAGTCACAGACACTGGGGCTGGCAGGTTGGAACGTGGCCGGGCCTGCTAAACAACAATGACAACTACAACCAAAAACTAGCTGGGCATCGTGGGGGCGCCTGTAGTCCCGGCTACTTGGGAGGCTGAGGCAAGAGAATCGCTTAAGCCTAAGAGTTAGAGGTTGCTGTGAGCAGTGATGACCATACTACTCTACTGAGGGTGACATAATGAGTCTCTGTCTCAAAAAAAAAAAAAAAGAAGAAAGAAAACATTTCGAGGTGATTAATATTTGAACGTTTGAAAATCTTACATATTATGTGTAGTTTAATTAATTGATCTACCATAGAGTTCCTATATCTATTCAAAATCAATTATATAATTTATGAAAACAAATTTTTTCCTGTATATTCATGGTTAAGAGCTTTTCCTTGTGTTTTTTTGTTAATTAATTATCTGTATTTACTTTTGTCATAGTTTAGCATGAGAACATTTTTCACATGTGGACTATTTAAGATTATTATTATTATTATTGGGGCTGTTTAAATGCCAATTAAGTAAATATTTAGACAGAAAGAAAAAACTGATCATACAAATTTCTATAATAAGTTATAAAATATTTTATATTTTTAAAATGGTTTCTGGCCTACCAAGTTTTTAATATGTTTTGCCCAGTTGACCAATTTGGAAGAATCCCAAACAAAATGCTTTAACACTGTTTAATTATAAAATCACATTTAAAGACATACCAAAAATTTATAAGACTTTAGTTGTACAAATAGTGGATACTTTGCATTGATTTTCAAATGGAAGTACATTTTTTCAGACTCTTTGTTGTGTATTTAACTTCTGAAAGATGCTCTTAATAATCATTGAATTTAAACTTAAAATGTGAACTAGACATATTCAGATTAGAATCTTCTTATTTTAAAGATTATGCTTCTTAAATGAATTTTTATTACTTTTTTAAAGTCTCTTTTAGAACACTTTTAAGTCCACAGCAGAATTAAGAAGGTACAAATTCTAAGTCCACAACAGAATTAAGAAGGTACAGATTTTCCATTGTCAGCATTCTCCACCAGAGTGGCACATATGTTACAATTGATGAACCCACAGTAGCAAGTCCTAGTTACCCAGGATGTAGTTCTCTTAGTGAGGCACACTCTTGCTTATTTTAGATTCTTCTTTGTTGTTTTAACCATCTGTTCACAACAAATGAAGGCAAGAAATCAAAAGAACTGCTTTTTTTTTTTTTTTTTTGGAGACAGAGTCTCAATTTGTTTCCGTATGTGGGCTCAAGCAATCCTCCTGGCCTCAGGCTCCACCTGAGTAGCTGTAGATGGGGTCTTGGTCTTGAACTAACTCCTGAGCTCAAGCAATCCATTCCCCTTGGCCTCCCAGAGAGCGAGGGTTATAGGTGTGAGCCACCGCACCTGGCCATAAAATTTTTTTAAATAAATATATGAGTGACCAACCACTAGTATTCAGTGGAACATTTTAACCTAATGTGACTTCTTAGCTTTCATGAGAAATTAAAAATGTATTTGTCACCTGTACTCAACATAGTAGGTTAAAAAATGAGTCCTGGGCTCTGTGCCTGTAGCTCAGCAGCTAGGGCGCCAGCCACATAAACTGAAGCTGGCAGGTTTGAATCCAGCCTGAGCCTGCCAAACAGTGACAGCTACAACCAATAGCCGGGCATTGTGGTGGGCGCCTGTAGTCTGAACTTCTTGTGAGCTGAGGCAAGAGAATCGCTTGAGCCCGAGTTTGAGGTTGCTATGAGCTATGATATCATGGCACTATATCCAAGCCAACAAAGTGAGACTCTGTGTTAAAACAAAAAATGAAGTTCGGCGCCTGTGGCTCAACGGGCTAAGGTGCCAGCCACGTACACCTGAGCTGGCGGGTTTGAATCCAGCCTGGGCCCGCCGAACAATAATGACGGCTGCAACCAAAAAATGGCCGGGCATTGTGGCAGGTGCCTGTAGTCCCAGCTACTTGGGGAGGCGGAGGCAGGAGCCTCGCTTGAGCCCAGGAATTAGAGGTTGCTGTGAGCTGTGATGCCATGGATCTAGGGTGACAGCTTGAGGCTCTGTCTCAAAAAAAAAAAAAAAAAAATCTCACCTGTTGACACCTGTGACATGTCCACATCTTGAAGTCCTTCCCTGTAGAGATGACATAATGTGGATTTGGAGCCTCAGATTGACATTTATAAAGTTCTTATTGATAGCAGGAGGGGAAGTGCTAATTGGAGCAGTTTAATGCTTAGGGAAGAGCACAGTCAGGAGACTCAAAGAAGTCCAGGGAGAGAAGGTGTGAGGACTCTGAATTAAGGTGGTGTTTGTGGGCATGAAGAGGAGGAGACAGGTGGGAAGAGCAGCAGAGAGATTTACTTTGGATGGATGTGGGGGAGGAGGGAAGGGTGGGAGTTTGTGTAACCATCCTTGTTCTGCCTTTGGTGGGTGGTAGTGGTATTTACTGGGAGGACATGCAGGCGGAGAAGAAAGGAACCATGTTGATAAAAAGATTGCAAGTTGAGTTGCTTCTGTGACATCTAACATCCTTTGTAAAATATTTAGTGGTTTAGGCACCCCTCTTTGAGGGATAATCTGTTTAGCAAACCAAAATCTGTTTAAACTTTGGTTGCCAGCTTTGGCCTCTTCAATTGTATTATTTCATTGACTGCCATCAAATGCAGTTTCCAAAGAGTTTCTGAGTTATGCCATGCCCTGGATGTGAAATTAGTCCAGCTTTTTCCCTTAAAGTTTTGCATTCAGCAGTGTTTCATGGAGGTTGTGCTTTTTTTGTTTTCAGCTTGCCCCAGATGATGCCTGGCGTTGCCCACACTGTAAGCAGCTGCAGCAGGGAAGCATCACATTAAGCCTGTGGACTCTGCCTGATGTGCTTATTATTCATCTAAAGAGATTTCGACAGGTAAAGAAATCTTCTATAGTGTGAAAAACATAGGGAAGAAACAGCCATGACCATGTTTCTTATGCTCTGTTGTGATGGGCTAGCTTTAGTTCTTTAGTATCCCTGTTTGAGCCAGTGACTCCTGTCTGTGTATCTTATAGACCCTATATTTGAGGTCGTGTCATGTTCTTTTTCAAAGCAAAATTTGACCATCATGTGACACTTTAAATAAAACATTTTAGTTCATATTGCCTTTGGTATTGAAGGTTTGCTTTAGATTTGTAAATGTAGTGCCTTCATTTTGATATGGTACTTGGAAATTTAAAACAAAATAAATAAAGATCCTTTCTGGGGGAGGTAGATTCTATTTCTGTTTAATGTAATTAATGGGTGTCGCGCTCCCAAGGAGCTATTGTATAGTTAGGGGCGATGAGTCATGAATATACACAAAGAAGTCTGCTTCCAGTTGTATTGCTTTGTGAGTCAGTTTTTCCAAAAAGGCTATCTATTCCCTGAGGTTAGGATTGTCCTAGACAGCCCCATTGTAAGAGAGGTAAATGAGAAGTAAATGTTGACAGAGCCCGCAAGGCCTGATGTTAAGAAGGTTTGTAATGAAAGATGAGTAGGCTCTTCCTGGGTGAGGTGGGAGCAGTGATGCACCCAACGAGTGGTGATGTATGCAAAGACTGGTGACCCAAAGGAGCATAGCACAAGGAACTGAAAGCAGGCCTGTTGGACAGGTGCTCCAAGGGGTGGGATGGTGGCGGGAACTGAGGCAGATGAGGTGGTGGAGGCTGGTTGTTCAAACAGAGTCAGATTCTGATGGAGGTTCTTAAGCAGAGAAGCAGCACTACCAAATGTGCATTTTGAAAAGACCATTCTGGTTGTTGGTTGAAGACCAGATTAGAGGCTACAAGAATGAAGACAGGGAGACCTGAAGAAGGCCATCGCAGTCATTCGGGGCAGGGCTGCTAATGGCTTGGAAAAGAGCTGTGGCAGTGGAAATGAGGAGATGTGAATAGATTCCAGAGATGTTTAGGGTTCACCGGGGAAGCAGAGGTGTTAGGGTCATTGATACACACATGATCCCCGGGCTCAGAACTTTTACACAGATGTTTGGGGTTTAGCTCTGACTGTAGTGAAGAGTGTGCCTTGGCCTTCCCCTGTATACTTCCATGGAAAGATAGTTGAGGGTTTGGATCCCACTTTCTCTTTCTCCTCCTCCTGATGCAGACTGATTTCCTTTGTTTTCTGTTTCTTTAGAAGGCACAGCATCACCCTTCCAGGAGGCCAGATTCAAATCTGCAGTGTGGTCTTTGACTCTTCTTTTTCGTCCTTTTCATCTAGGAAATCACTTTCTCAGCTTAGTTGTGCCCTTTCATTGATTTCTGTGCATGTCTCCTCCCCAATCTTGCTGCCACCTTGCCAGTTCAAACTTTGTGTCACTTTTCAGCTGGTGTAGTTGCAGTCTCCCTTAATTGATTTCTTTACCTCCACTGCTCTCCCCTTTCTAATGTGTTTTATGCAGTTTTACACAGTGCTTTACCTACAGCTCTGATGACGTCACCTCCACCGTTTATTTATTTAAGGCTCTTTGCTTCTCCCTTAACTACAAGAATAAGGAACAAACTCTTTAGCCTGGCCTTTCTCATCATCTACAACCCATCCTCCCTTTCTCTTTCAATATTTTTCTTCCCCTAATTGATCCATACATAGCTTCTTGGGGTGGGCATCCATGTCTGGTTACTCTTTTAAAGTTCCAAGAGATACAGGAAACAGTTGAAAATACCTGTTCGAGGGCGGCTCCTGTGGCTCAGCCAGTAGGGCGCCGGCCCCATATACTGAAGGTGGCGGGTTCAAGACCGGCCTCGGCCGAACTGCAAAACAAAAAAATGGCCGGGTGCTGGGGTGGGCTCCTGTGTTCCCAGCTACTTGGGAGGCTGAGGCAAGAGAATCACCTAAGCCCAGGAGTTGGAGGTTGCTGTGAGCTGTGTGATGCCACGGCACTCTACCCAGGGCGATGAAGTGAGACTCTGTCTCTACAAAAAAAAAAAAAAAATACCTGTTCGACTGATGGTTAGATTTTAAAGGATTTTCCTATGGGCTTAATGGAAAGTACAGATTACCAAGATTATCAACTAGATGAATATATTAGGCTAAGTCAGTGTTAACTTTTAATGTACTTATTGGAAGAGGTGGAAGGAAAGGGGCACTGCTTATCTAATGGCTTTTCTGTGTTAGGCGCTGTGGTTTGCCCTTCACATAGTTGATACTTCCTAAATTTTCATACCTCTGTAATGGAGGTATTGGGACGAATCACCTGAAATGATTTTTTGTAAGTAATGTCGTTTTTGTAAGTAAGAACCCTAAAACCTGGTGCTGGCCACATACATCGAGGCTGGTGGGTTCGAACCTGGCACTGGCAAGCTTAAACAACAATGACAACCTCAACAAAAAATAGCCGGGTGTTGTGGCAGGTGCCTATAGTCCCAACTACTTGGGAGGCTTAAACCCCCCAAGAGTTTGAGGTTGTTGTGAGCTGTGATGCCACTGCACTCTACTGAGGGCAACACAGGGCAAAAAGAAAAAAGAAAAGAAACCTAAAACCCATTTAAACAGACAAGGAAATGAAGACTCAGAGAGACTCTTTTACCTCATTTATGTTGTTCTACTCGTGATACTGAAACCTGTTCCTCTAGATAGTTAAAGCCATTCGTCTGTTTCCCTGCTTTGTTATGTGTCTTGGGAAACATCAGATAGGTAACTCAAACCCCTTTATCTGATAATGTTCACATTCCACCCTAAACTGATTTGCCATCTGCTTGCATTAAAATATCATCAGAACTTGTTTTTCTCCTTGCAACAGGAAGGAGACAGGCGTATGAAACTTCAGAACATGGTCAAGTTCCCCTTAACTGGCCTGGACATGACACCTCATGTGGTTAAGAGAAGCCAGAGCAGCTGGAGTTTGCCATCCCACTGGTCCCCATGGAGACGGCCTTATGGACTCGGGAGGGACCCTGAGGACTACATCTATGACCTGTATGCTGTGTGCAATCATCATGGCACCATGCAAGGGGGGCACTACACAGGTCTGCAGTGTGAGAGGCCGCGTGTCTGTGCTGGCGAGTTCTTCAGATGGGTTTGCTTGTGACAGAATGACTTGGCTTTAGAGCCTTACTTTCCCTTTCAGGGGGCAGCATGCCAACCGTGAGGGCAGTTTCTATTCTCTGGATCTCTGTCCAAGAGCAAATAAACTAAAATGTTTCCTCTTTTTCTTGAGTTGGATCATCCAGTGGTTATCTGACTGGGGGATGGTGTGTGTAAATAACATTGTCTGGTCAACTGAGGGTTCACTTTTTGCTTACCTAACTTAACACTGTCTCCTTTTTTGAGGTTCTGACTTCTCTGTAATTTGGAGAGATTGTGTACCACATTTTTTTTTAAAGAAATAGGGTCTTGCTATGTTGCCTAGCCTGGAGTGCAGTGACTATTGACAGGTTTGATCATATAACTCATTATAGTCTCAAAATCCTGGGCTCAAACGATCTTCCTGCCTCAGCCTCCCAAGTAGCTGGTTCTGGCATGCACCACTACACCTGGCTTATGAACCTCTTTTATAGTGTCTTTAAAATGACTTGGAAGGGTTTTTGTTTTAAGTTTAAATATGCTTTTTTCATTTATAGCTCTCCGTAGCCTCAAAGTCCTGGCCTCAAGTGGTCTTCTGCCTTGGTCTCCCAAAGTGCTAGGATTATAGACATGAACCATTGTGCCTAGCCACTTTATAATTTATAAAAGTAACTATGTTTGTCATAGGAAGGCTAGAGGTAGAAAGAATACCATCAGCAGTGGGCTTCTCATGCAAAGATAACAGCTGATATTAATAGCATTTAAAAAATGGTGATAAAATATACATAACAAAATTTGCCATTTTAATCATTTTTAAGTGAATAGTTCAGTAGTATTAAGTACCCTCACATTATTCTGCAACCATCATCACTCTTTGTCTCCAGAACTACTTTCATCTTCCCAAATGGAAACTCTAGAAACCTATTAGACACTAACTCTCCATTTCCCCCACCCCTACCCCTACCCCCAACTCCAACCCCTGGCTACCACCATTTTGCTTTTGTCTCTATGAAATTGACCATATTAGGTACCTCCTATAAATGGAATCATTCAGTATTTGTTTTTTCATGACTGGTTAATTTCACTTAGCAAGATGTCTTTAAGGTTTCCATGTTGTCAAATGTATCAAAATATCTTTCCTTTTTAGGGCTGAATGATGTTCCACTGTAAATAGGTAACATTTTGATATCTGTAAGTTTTTGCCATTACTTTGCACTGTTGTAATTATGCTGGTGTGTTTTGTTCAGGAGAGCATTTATTGAGCACCTCATCTCTGTCTTGCACTGGCCTCTATCACATTAGAGCTGAATAGGTCCTAACTTCTGTCTTCTGGGAGTGTAATCAAGTAGGTAGAGATGTAGGTACAAATAAAATTTAAAAGGAGGAGTGACATATAATAGATTCTGTAGTGGCAGTGTGACCAGTGTGTAGAGGCAGGAACTAGAAGAGAGGATAGTTGGAGTGTGGAGGGGCAGAAGAAGCTTTGGGATTAGAAACCTGCTATCTGCATCCCAATATCCGATGGACCAATGGGGTGGGTGGACATGTAAAAAATTTGGAATCAGAGTGGCATGTGTGTGCTTCTGTGTCCTGAGCTTCACATTTGTTATTGTCATGTAAGTATTTTGATGTAGGCTCTTAATTTTTGTAAACACTTTTTTTGTTGTTGTTTGTATGAAAGGTCTTTATTGGGGGGATGCTGCAGAGCAGCACTAAGGAGGAGAGAAGAGAGAAGGGGGGGTAAAGGGGGAGAGAGGGAAGAGAGAAGAGAGCAGAGAGAGAGAGAGGAGAGCGGGGAGAGGAGAAAGAGGAGAGACAAAAGCTATAAACACTATTTTTAATAACCATTGAATGTTCTAGTGTTGATAGACCTAGTGTTACATAACCATTCCCCATTGCTGAACGTATATATTGGTTTCTGGTTTTTAACTTTTAGTGTAACACTGATGAATATCTTTGTGCATATTCACTTTTTCTGAATTTTAATTCTGCTTACTGCCTTGAGGTTGAGTCTCAGAAATGGAATTCCTGGGTTAAGAGCATGCCACGAGTCTTTTGGAGGCCAGCTTTAGATTTTAAGGCTTTGTCTATGTGGGGATGGATGTGAGGATAATGCTATTAATTTGGTTATCTGTATGGGTAGCCAGGATTTCTGCACTTGGAATTTTTGCACTCAACGTATATAATGATCTTCCTAGGGACTTTTTGTTTTCATTAACTCAGTGGTTTCTGCAAGACTCTAGAGAGCTAATGCTGATCACTAATTTATGCGGGTTGTGGTGAGGGGTGAGTGGGCTCTACCAGTTGGTTTTGTGAAATCCCTGGGACTCTCTTTTAGCAGTTGGCTGGGAACCCCTCCCCATTAGCAAGGTCAGGGAGGCTACTGACCTTCCCAGCCTCGGCACACTCTCTCCCCAGGCTGTCCTGTTCCCTCTCAGGAAGGCAGGGAGTCAGGGAAGATGACTGGATATATGATCTTTTATTCTAGAAACTGTTTAAGTTCAAGTTTTTTAAATATTTAAATGCTGCAGGCAGCAGTTGTTTGTGAGAGGAATGTTCTAACTGTGTGTGTATCTCACAATGGGCTAGTTAGATTGCGTCTGCTTTCCCCAGGAAGCACTTCTGAGGAGAAAAAGAAGATAGAGAAGTTTAAAATGTGCTCTAAGGTCATAGAAAACAAAAGTTAATTCATTGTTTAAATTTACTTTATCTTGTACTTTGGTTTAAAACAAATTTAAATGATAATGTTTTATTTGATGGCTTACATATTTTATATTTGTATTTTATGGGGGCCACTTGTATAAATATTGTGTGTCTAGTTGGATTTTTGCTTTTGTGGCATTCTAATCCTGTCTGTGTTCTTTGATACTGAGTCATGGAGTTATATGTGGGTCATTATGAAAGTTTTAGGATACACAAAAACCAAGAAATATAAAAATCCACGGGGACAGAAACAAATGAAGCCCTTCCAACTATACTGATAAGCCGAGCAAGTTGAAACTTGCATGGGTGAATCAGAAAGGATGCTGTCAGCTGTGTTTCTTGGAAGTGAAATAATGCGCCGTAACACAGTATGTCTCAAAATTTTTGTAGTGACCTATGTACACATATGGACTTTTAGAATGGAAAGGGACATAGAAATAATTTACTTTCACTAATTAGCCAGTATAGTAAATGCCTTTTCTGGCATCCCTCATTAATGTTTCTTCTGCTTCAGCTTTGGTAAAGAATGTATCTGCTTTTATAATAGTGTTTGTAAGGAAAATATGGACTGGCTTGTTATATAGTTTCTAGCAAGACATTATTGAGAAAAATAGGACAGTGCTAGATTTTAGCATGTCATGTTGCTCTTTACTAGAAAAGATTTTGGAAAATGCCTAAAAATCCTCAACTGCCTTGAAGACAGAACAATTTAGTGAAAGGAGCTTAAAAGTAGAAGCCAGATACATTCTTCTAGTTCTATGACCTTATTAGGCAAGTAACCTTACTCTAACTTGGCTGCCATATTAGTGAGCTGGAAGCAATCATGCCTACCTCAAGGGACCCCTTACCTGGGAGGTGCCAGATATTTTCTGTATTCTTTCCCCTTTCTCATGCTTAGGTCATACTACTATTTTTATGGTATGTAAAATGTTTAGAGTCTTGGTTTAGAGAACATTTTAGATACTCAGCAATGTTCAATTAAAGATACTCTGTGGTTTTAAAATTTTTTTTTAAATTTATTGTTGGGGATTCATTGAGGGTACAAGAAACCAGGTTATACATGTGTTAGGTAAAGTCTCTCTTAACTATCGTGTCTTGTCTCCAAAAGGTGTGGCAAACACCAAGACATCCCCCCCACCCCCCGCTCCTTCCCTCTAAGATACTCTGTTTTAAAGTTTTCATTTGGAGTATTTATTTTAATGTGTTCTTTATTTTGCGCTAGTTCTAGCTAAATTTTATGATATGTATATGGTTAACTTCTGTAAGGATTCTAGAGCAGTGCTTCTCATACTATCTGTGATAAAGAACTTGTATTTTGCCATTTTAAATTCCAGTTCTTGATGAACCAATGCTTTGTAAAAATGCAATAAAAATTTCACAACAGTATCAGATGGGCTGGCAGTCTGTGAACCATAATTCGAGTAGCACTGGCCTAGAAAGTACTTCAGAAAATAGTTGTAGGAAGAAAAGCAAGTAGAATTGTTTTATAAATACATAGTTTACCCACCACTGAGTTACTGTGCTGCCTTAGTTTCTACTCTACTCTGTGACTTAGAACAGACCATCTTGAAGAGAGACAGACTGAAACTAGTGCAAGGCTATCACCTTGTCTCCGGTGTGTTCCCCCCCATTGCTCTGTTTCCACTCACCACTTCAGAATAGCAGCTATGTTGCCAGCTGGGTCATTTGCACCTCAAGCCCAACCTGACACCATTGGCCAAACAAATCTTCTTTTTTTTTTGATAGCTCCATTTGCTGCTTATAGACTCATTTCTCTGCCTTTCTGGCTCTGGTGACTTTTTAGAGGCAGATGACTTTGCTCCCTATACTCAGAGATTCTAATTCTGCTCCTTTGGGGGACCCATCTGGTATAGTCCTTCCTTGCCTGAGTCCTTTTGATCACTTAAGATTCCATACTTGCACAAGTGATTATGATTCATTGAGGGAGACCCTCCTGGTGCCACTCAGGACCTTAAATGGGATCCTGGGTCATGCTGAATGAATCTATTCCAGCATTCAACTAAATATTCTAGCACTCACCCCAATAAATGAGTATTCTTAGAAAATGTGAAAGTAGTGTACCTTTATCTATCAAGCTTATAACACCCCTTAATATATCCTTACAGAATGACTTGGCTTCATGAATTCTTTTTGCTC
Source organism: Arctocebus calabarensis (assembly GCA_963573935.1). NCBI lineage: Eukaryota > Metazoa > Chordata > Mammalia > Primates > Lorisidae > Arctocebus > Arctocebus calabarensis. The sequence goes on along the minus strand of CAUYON010023979.1, from coordinate 15,147 downwards.
TTTCTGTTACTTGAATGCTATTTGTTTCCAGTGGAGGCTTAAAATTTGAACTGGAGGGAGGGCCTCATGTGTTCATGAGTTCACATAGTCTCACTTTGCCAGGGGATTTCTGCGGAGCTGTGTTTGTGCTACCCCTGAGGGAAACAGGTTAGGGTAGGGGTTTAAGTGCAAGCTTAAGGACAAGATAAACTTGAAATGAGCTAGACTCTGCTATTTAGATCTGCATGACCTTGTGCAAGCGGGTTAATATTTTTCAGACTCTCCAAATTGAAAGTAATAATAGTACAAATCTCAGGATTGGATAAGATAAATGGCACGTACTAGGTATTAAATATTAGCTGCTGCTATCATTAATGTTTTTATTTCTATTCATATTATTTTCTGTCTCTAATAGACACTAAAGTGTTCCAATGTGCTTAAGTCAGGATTTCTTAATTGTGGCACTATTAACTTTTTGGCTGGATACTTTTGTGTGCCGGTGGGGACTGTACTGTAGGATGTTTAGCAGCATCCATTTGCTCTATCCACTAGATTCCAGGAGCATACTGTACCCCCACACCCACTTGAGACAATAAAAAATGTCTTCATTCGTTGCCATATATCCTCTGCAGGGCAAAATTATCCCTGGTTGAGATCCACTGGTTTAAGTTTATTGTGTTTTCTAAGATGAAATAGAACTTCATCTACTTAAAATAATTTGGAATTTCCCAAAACATTTCACCTGAGTATAATATGGAATTTGGAATTTTTAAAAACTTCTTTCTATGTGACTACATGCAGCCTTTAAAAGTTTTTGAATTATATGAGCCAAAGAGATGGTGTCTGTGGGTAGAATGGAATGGCTGGTGCAGCCTCTCTGATACTAACAGTGGGCTCTTTTTGGCAGCCTACTGTAAGAACTCTGTGGATGGCCTCTGGTATTGCTTCGATGACAGTGATGTGCAGCAGCTGTCAGAAGATGAGGTCTGCACACAGACAGCCTACATCCTCTTCTACCAGAGGCGGACAGCCATACCATCGTGGTCAGCCAACAGCTCAGTGGCAGGTGAGGCCCACTCTAGTTCTTGAGCAGTTTTTTTCTAGAGCATGAGATTACAATTAATCATTCAGAGAACCTCTCTGGAAGGTCTCATGACTCTATCAGTTTGGTCAGATTAATTCTTATATTTTCATTTAATCTGAAAATCAAAATGATTGCAATTATGGAAATGTGGCATGTGAGAGCAGCTGTGGACCAGCAGAGTTCATGTTGGGGTGGTGGTAGGACCTGGCAGAAGCAGCCTGGCATGTTATCCTGATGGCTTTGTCTCTGTTATCCAGGAGCACTGCCCATCTGAGCGATGTAGTTGTCATTGATAACAGGTGTAATACTAATAGCTACCTCATAGGGTCATTGTAAGATCCAGTTAGAAATTGTCCATTTTTCCAATCAGAAGGTTGACCTATTCTGTTAGGGGAAGGATTGACAGCTATAATACAGTAGAAGCTCTACAGTTGACCACCTCCCCCTATTGCCCACCTCCTTTAGTTGACCTAATTTTCATGGACTGGATATGCACAACATGTTCATATCAGTATAGTAGGTCTAGTTCTTAATGTTGACCACCTTCTTAGATTGACCTGCTGTGACAGTCTCTTGGGTAGTCAACTTACAAGGCTCTGCTGTATTAGATAGCTTGGGTTCAGCCTGATGGAATCTAGCCTGTTGTGTTTAATAAATGCAGGGACCAGTACCCATACATACTGTGGATGTAGCCACACATAATTCAAACAAGGGGATGAATGCTTCTTAATGTAGAGTTTGACTTTAAGAAAATATGACACGGAACTGAACATCCTAATGTGTGATCAAGTTAGGGAATATTAATTCCTACAAAGCTTGGCAGGGATGAGTTCAAAGCAGCTAAATGGAAGCATCTCTGGAGCAGAGTGACCCCTGTTGTGGGCCAGACCCCATGTATTATGTAGCTGCTCACTCACTTAATAGAAGGTGGACTTCAGTGCTCTTATAACTTCCCTCAGTGCTTTCTAGAGTCTGAGATATTTTCAGATGCAACATTCTTTTGAGGTCTACCTGTGGTTCTCATGCTGCTTCATGTATTCAATTTCAAGAACAGTTTTGGTTGCTCTAATAAATATTTTAAGGCCATCTCAGAAACAGGATAGATTGGCATACAGCTGTGTGTGTATGTATGTATATTATTAATATTATGAAAATAGTTAAAAATTTACACGAAACAGGCTAAGAAGAAGTATACCATTGCTTGCTGTCTTCTCTGAGTATCAGAAATACTACTACAAGTGTTTAAAACAGTGCCCCGCAACATAGGTTCTTGTTTGTGGAATGATTGTATGATTGATTCTCTATTTTCTTAGCAGTTCTTTAATTTTTTTTTTTTTTTTCTTGAGACAGGGTTTTGCTCTGTTACCCAGATAGAGGGCAGTGGCATCATTATATCTTATTACAACCTCAAACTCCTGGGCTCAAGTGGTCCTTCTGCCTCAACTTCCCATGTAGCTGGGACTACAGGGACAGGCCACCACACCTGACTAATTTTTCATTTTTTATAGAGACACAATCTTGCTATGTTGCTTAGGCTGGTCTCCAACTCGTGACCTCAAGCAATCCTGCCTGGGCATCCCAGAGTGCTAGGATTATGGGAATGAGCCATCATGCCCATCCTCTTGCCAATTCTTAAGTACTACAATGGAGTCAGCCCTCCATTGTTTCATCTTAACTAAGTAGACATGATACCACGTGGGGGCTGGGAGTTAATGCCAACCTTGGGGTGGGGACATTAGTCACCCCCATTTTAGCTCATAGCATATACACAAGGGTGTGTGCAGAACAGACTGGCCACAGGACCCTGGCCTGACCTTTGTGCCCACTTCCTCCTCTGCAGGCTCAACAAGTTCTTCCTTGTGTGAACACTGGGTGAGTCGGCTCCCGGGGAGCAAGCCCGCCAGTGTGACCTCTGCAGCTTCCTCCAGACGCACATCCTTGGCCTCACTTTCGGAGTCTGTGGAGATGGCCGGGGAGAGGAGTGAAGATGACGGTGGGTGTAGTCTTAGGTGACAAATTTCCAAAATGGTAACTCACAGACACAGCAAAGAGTCCTTCAGATTTACGAACTTAGTGCCCAGGACATTGCAGGAGAACTCAAAGGGAGCTCTAGTGGGTAGTGCCGCATAGCTGAAGGTTACAATCCTAAGTAACATTTTATGTAAGCAGGTCATTTGCTTTACCTCTGTGACCTCAGACTTTCTCCTCCCACTTCATTATTTTCCACTGTTAGGGCCTAGTCTGGAGGCTGGAGCATTAAAATCATGTAAGCATGTGTGTATTTTATTCAAAGTTATACCATAAGGGGCTCAGAGACCTTATGCTTTGTCCAGGCCACCAGTGAGACGTTGCTGTTCAGGCCTGCATGGAGGCTTCTGGCTGTCTTGGCCTCAGGAGTCCTTGCCTTTCCACTGCACTGCACTCTGTGAAGGCAGTTGTGATGTGCTCGCTTTAATACAGATGCATCTAGAAGAAAAACTTTTGCCTTTGCATAGAGGTAGTTAAGAATTCGGAAGAGAATCATAATGTAAAAACTTAGAAAATCTGATAAATATCAAACTCTAACTTTTTTTTTTAATTTTCACCTACCACCTGAGTAATGGTAGGACAGACCTTAGTTCTGACAAGGACCCCAGGTGGTGTGGGAAGGACAAGGCAGCCAAAGAATGGAGAGCTGGAAGGAGGAGACAGTGAGCTCAGCTTCTGTAATGAGCAGTGTGACTCATCTTTCAGCAGATCTCACTCTGTGGCCAACATTTCGATTGCTATAATCTGCTTCTAGTGGTGATGGATAATTCTGAGAAAACGAAATGGAGTTAGAATTGCAGGAGACTGGAAGAATAATACCAGATGAGGAGATATGTGCCATAGCCCCAGCTCTGTGACCTCTTTGGGCTTATCACTTTATTTGTAAAACAAGACTACTGGACTATAATCATTGCTCTCTCAGCTGCTTGTGTTTTATGAGAAATTGACTAGCCAACCTTTGCTTGTTTAGGTAGAGGTTATTTTCAACCCAGACTTTAAACTTAGAATTCATTTTAATAATAAGCTTGAGTATGTCATTTTAATAATAAGCTTGAGTATGATTTGCCCCAAAGTATTTTTAAGTAGCATAGTTGGTGAAATCAATATCTTCTTAAGCATCATCATCATGTAGTGCTGCTGAGTGGCTCCTACAGAATAGGGCCTATCTCTAAGGATCTTAGGCAGCATTTTATAGCTACCTCAGTTACAGTCAAGTATGTGTAGATTTAATTTAGAATATTTTCTTTGGAATTTTACAACAGGAATGTATTATTTTAATTATGAATATAGTAGAACCTCTGTAGGTTGACTACCCAGGGATCTGTAAAACAAACTGGTCAACATACAGAGGTGGTCAAGGTAAAGAACTAGGCTTCCCGTACTGATCTGTACATGTGGTACGTGTCTATGAAATTAGATCGGTGGGCCCAGTGCCCATAGCTCAGTGGTTGGGGCACTGGCCACATACACCCAGGCTGGTGGGTTCGAACCTGGCCTGGGCCTGCTAAACAATAATACAACTACAATAACAAAAAATAGCCAGGCGTTGTGACAGGCGCCTGTAGTCCCAGCTACTTGGGACGCTGAGGCAAGAGAATTGCTTAAGCCCAAGAGTTGCTATGAACTGTGATGTCATGGCACTCTACCGAGGGTGACTCTGTCTCAAAAAAGAAAGAAAGAAAGAAAATTAGATCAGTGTAGGGAGGTAGTCAACTGTGCAGCTTCTCCATTTTCTTTGGAATTTCTTTTTTTTTTGCAGTTTTTGGCCAGGGCTGGGTTTGAACCCGCCACCTCTGGCATATGGGGCTGGCGTCCTACTCTTCTTTGGACTTTTTAAGTCACTTAGGAATGTATTGTGTCTGGGTCTCTTTAGTTCTTCCCTTTGATTCTCTTTAATAGTCAACAATTAAAGGCCAACTTACAAGTGTGGAGTGAAGGTCAAGGGGTTATAGATTCTAATATTAGCTTTGCCTTTAATTATTTGTGTAATCTCAGTCATGCACTTCACTTTTGTGAGCCTGAGATGTCCTTCAGTAAGGTTAGTGAGCATCAGTGGAATGCTAGGGACCCTACTGGGTAAAAAGACTTTGAAGATTTTATTTAGTTCTCACAGAAGCCCTGTGAGTTAGATCCAGGGGTCAGCAAAATACAGCCCACAGACTAAACACAGCCCACTGCCTTTTTCGTAAGTAAAATTTTTTTGGAATATAGCTACACCAATTCGTTTAGGAGTCTGTGGCTGCCGTGGCAGAGTAGATTGGTTGGCCCACAAAGCCTAACATATTTACTCTCTGGCTTTTTAAAGGAAAAAGCTAAGTCCTGATGTAGAACAAGGAGGTAAAGAGAACAGTTTGCTTATCTCTGAGTAAGAATATCTGTGTTTTATAGAGAAAGGGAACTAGTCTCAGAGATGTTGAAGCCACAGAGCTATTCTTTGACCACAGATGAGCTGGCTCTGAAGGTCATGCTCTTGTCATTCCATGAGGCTTACCTGTTTTTTTTGTGGTTTTTGGCTGGGGCTGGGTTTGAACCCGCCACCTCCGGCATATGGGGCTGGCACCCTATGCCTTTGAGCCATAGGCACTGCCCATGAGGTTTACCTTTGTTTCATCTTCAGTATTTCAGCTTATTACTAGAATGGTTTGTTGGTTTAGCATAACAGTATTCTTTTTGCCATGTTCAGGAGGCTTTTCAACTCGACCATTTGTAAGAAGTGTCCAGCGCCAGAGCTTGTCCTCCAGGTCTTCTGTCACCAGCCCCTTGGCCGTCAATGAAAACTGCATGAGACCTTCCTGGTCTCTGTCTGCTAAGCTGCAGATGCGCTCCAGTTCTCCTTCCCGATTCTCGGGGGACTCTCCAATTCACAGCTCTGCTTCCACCTTAGAGAAGATCGGGGAGGCGGTAGATGACAAGGTTTCCATCTCTTGCTTTGGTAGCTTGAGGAACCTTTCTAGCAGTTACCAGGAACCTAGTGATAGTCACAGTCGTCGTGAGCACAAGGCAATGGGCCGGGCTCCTCTGGCTGTCATGGAAGGTGTGTTCAGAGATGAAGCAGACATCCGCAAATTGAACTCCAGTGTTGCAGATACACAGAGCAAACACTCAGCACAAGGGGATCACTTGCCCCCTGTCTCTGATCCATTTGATAACAATAACCAGATTGCTTATGTAGATCAGAGCGATTCTGTAGACAGCTCTCCAGTCAAAGAGGTGAAACCCCTGAGCCACCCAGGCTCACTCACAAAGAAACCAGAGAGCACAACCAAGAGACCCCCCAGTTCCAAAGGTGGTTCTGAGCCAGATAAAAGCTTGCGGAAGGGGAGACCAGCCTTGGCAAGCCAAGAATCATCTCTTTCAAGTACTTCTCCTTCTTCTCCTCTACCTGTAAAAGTTTCTCTAAAGCCTTCTCACTCCCGAAGCAAAGCAGATTCTTCTTCCAGGGCAAGTGGAAGGCATTCATCCCCTACTCCTGCCCAATCCAAAAAGGAGTCACCCTCCAAATCCCAAGACTCTGTGTCCTCTCCTTCACCACAGAAGCAGAAGTCAGCTCCTGCCCTTGCCTACACTGCTTCCTCCACATCTGCCAAAAAAGCTTCAGGCCCTGCCACGAAGAGCCCCTTTCCTCCTGGGAAAAGCAGGACTTCAGACCGGAGCCTAAGTAGAGAGGGCTCCAGACAAAGCCTGGGTTCTGACAGAGGTAGCATCACCTCAACTTCCAAACCCAACTCCCCTCGGGTGAGCCAGGCCAAAGCTGGAGAGGGCAGAGGGGATGGGAAACATGTCAGGAGCTCCTCCATGGCCAGCCTGCGCTCTCCCAGCACAAGCATGAGGTCTGGTCTGAAGAGAGACAGCAAGTCTGAGGACAAAGGGCTGTCCTTCTTCAAATCAGCCTTGAGACAGAAGGAGACCCGGCGTTCAACTGATCTTGGCAAGACAACCTTGCTCTCTAAAAAGGCTAGTGGGGGCTCTATTAAGTCAGTCTGTAAGAACACTGTGGATGACAAGGCAGAGAAAGGCTACCAGCCTCCAGGTTCCCAGCAGCTGAATGCAAATGCCTTTGGAAAAGAGCAGCTTGTCTCCAAGGACTCTGCATCTGCTAAACATTCCCTGCTGTCCACTCGCAAATCCAAGTCTTCCCAGCTGGATTCTGGAGTTCCCGCTTCTCCCAGTGGCAGGCAGTCTGCTGATAAATCCTCTAAAAAGTTATCTTCTAGCATGCAAACCTCTGCACGGCCTTCTCAAAAACCTCAGTGATATATTTCTGCAATCTAAGTGTTTTATCTGTAAAGATGTTTATTTATTTAGATCCTCTCCCTACCCAACAAAACCCTCTATGCTTTTGTTTTGTACTTTTTGAGTCACGTGCCTGCTGTGTGCGTGCGTGTGTGCGTGCGTGCGTGCGTGTGTATGTGTGTGTGAAAAGAATTTAATTGCAAATTGTTATAAGTGTCGCCTTATTCTGCCATTGAACCAAATAACAGCCATAGGCAAAGCATTGATACCAAGCTAACTGGAATAGTTGTAGATGATACCCTGGATGGTCCCTTTAGCAATTGTATAGATTTCTTTCTAAAGAACTTAATGACTTTCTTTGGACATGAGGGTTTTGAAACCTGTGAACCAGTTAAGGTATCATTAGCGTAGAGAAGGATGAATTATTTGACCTGGGTTTCTTCTGAGCAGGATTTGTCCTTACTGTGGATTGTTGGGTGGCACCAGGAGCTCTAAAAACTGTGACACTAACTATGAAACCAGTGGAGAGAAAAACTATTGCTTTCTGCACTTTTGCCCCATTTACCAGTCTTTGTAAAGGGCAATATTTTAACACTAATGTTTCTCAGGTATATACTCAGCTAGTCTAGGCTGGATGCACATCAGTCAGTGGATAAAAGAGGGAGGTGACATGTGGGTACCTGTGTCATTTTTCCTACTACCACAGATATTGGAAGTAGAAATGAAGCTTTTCACTACCTTCATGTTGTAGAGATGTGTGTGCCATCACTGTCTTGACTTTCAAGATACGTCCTAAGGGGTGACAAATTGGATAGCCAGAAAGCCAGGCACTAGTAATTAAGTTTTTTTCTTCTAAATTTACTAGGTTGGGATTTTGCACTGTAGTAAATAGAGCAGTAGAACCTTTGACAGATTCCTGGACAAAGTGGATTCTAAAAGCCGTGAAAGGCTCTACCATTTTCCTTCTCTGGAAAATGCTTTTTCTGTTAGGTGTTGAAAGCTCCATGCTGCCCATGTCTGCATGCTCATGTTTCCTTGTCTTGTAACTTAGAGAAGAAGACAGTTACTTACTGCCAAAGTCTATGATGGTACAGTACATTGAAGCGATGTATGACCAAGTATTACATACACACTTCAGATCTTGCTTGTTAGTCTTAGTTATAATAGCTTTTCAGTAACTCATTTATTTTTTATTTGTGCTTAAGATTTAATCTTGTGCTCAGAACTTACAAGCAGGATTTGGAGTGTATGTTCCATCTGGCAGTGTCAGTGACAATTGCATTTCTTATCAAGGAAAAGTAGAATCTCACAAAAATCTCACAGATAAGGAAAATACATAGTTTTCTAAGCACCCACTCCCTCCTCCCCCTGTTTTTCTAAATGTCAAGAGAGTAGTGGTTCTAATTCTCTTTGAATAGCGTTTGTCACTTAGCCATAAAATACACCATACTAAGTTTATGTGCTTTAAAATATCAACTTTTGGGAGGTCATCAACTCTTCAGGTTCTTCCTGAACTCTTGGTGCACAGATCATTTCTAATTTTCCTTTTCAGTGTTTGAAGTAACTGCAACACATGTGCATGTATAGCTATGAATTCTGCACTGCCCCCACCTCTTTTTCTTTTATTTTTCTTTCCAAGAATACCTCTTGGGAAATGTTTTTAGTAGGTTACTTTATTTTGCTGCTAATTTGAGCATTAGCTGGTAGCTTGCAAGTCTGGAGCCCATTTATGTTGAGGGTGGCTGGAATTTTAGACCCTTGACAATATATTTAAGACCTACATGATTAGCCTTGTAAAAGTTACCATAGTGCTCTGTGTAATTCATTGAACATGATCCTGTTGCCCATTGCACTCAGACTTGTCCTCAGTGCTTCCTGTTTCATTGTACAGGTTTCAGGGGTTTCTCACAGCAGCCTTCTTGTCTCCTGCTGCAGTACCTTCAATACTCTGCTTGTTTCCAGCACCACATGGACAGGTTAATCAACTAGTCACTACTCTAGTTTTTCTTTATAACTCTAGAAGTAGAAATGTGAGAACATCAATAGCCGGAACTGAATGTTTGTCTATTTTGAACCTCTATCTTTGTTTCATAGGCAATTCTCATTTGAAATCTATCTGAAGCTCTGAAACAGTCTTAGAATTATAGTTTGGGTATTAGAGGACTTTAGTGACTTTTTTCTGGTTAATTTTCACAATGGCAAATATTTTTATTATTGAGTCCTTTAGGAATGAATTTTCCATGATGTCTAGTGTCTTTAAAAAGGCTTCTACAAATCCCTTTTATTTTCCATGGGATCTAAAAATAAAATTTCAGTACCTATAAAATGTATTGTCTGTGGAGTTTAGTCCATATTTCACATTTACTAGAAAAGTAATCAGGAAGTGTAGTGTTATGGTGTTTTCTAGGCATCTTTAAGCTATATTTTTTCCCTTGGTTGGTAAACGCTGACAATGTCATCCTTATAGGTACAACTTCAAGTTACAAAAAAAGGATATTTTGACCATAAAATGGTGCTCTTTGAGATGTGAAGTATCTTATGGGAAATTTGTTACTTGGTTCTCTTCAATTTTTTGGTAGGGTTAATGACTTGGTGTTTGTTTTTTTATTTTCCAAGTGACATTTGGCACAATAAACAGGTATATGCTTTGGGTTAAAGATCATCTGCTAAGGCCTGGGTTTCTGTTTGACAACCAGGTGGGCCTGAACAGTCACTTCATGATAGGCACAAAATAATCACCAACAGTAGTGGCATTTGTAGTGTTTGTTTACTTTTTTAAAAAAAAGTTTTATTCTTGATTTCTTATAAACACACTGAAGCTGTTGTTTCATAGGCTGACCCCACACCTTGACAGCTTGCCTTTGCAAGCTCTTAGATAATGTAGAAGCATGAAGAAACCTTTAAGCTCTGGTCATCTTAAGAGACCATTTCCCATCCGTTTTGTATTTTCTCATCTTAAAAGCATTCTAGGCTCGGCGCCTGTGGCTCAATGGGCTAAGGCGCCAGCCATGTACACCTGAGCTGGCGGGTTCGAATCCAGCCTGGGCCTGCCAAACAACAATGACGGCTGCGACCAAAAAATGGCTGGGCGTTGCGACCAAAAAATGGCTGGGCGTTGTGGCGGGCACCTGTGGTCCCAGCTACTTGGGAGGCGGAGTCAGGAGACTCGCTTGAGCCCAGGAATTGGAGGTTGCTGTGAGCTGGTAATGCACAGCTCTCTATCCAGGGTGACAGTTTGAGGCACTGTCTACAAAAAAAAAAAAAAAGCATTCTAACTGAGAGTAATAATATGCTGGACCAATAGATATGGATGTGGTGGTATTTGTGGTGTGATAAAATTTTGTAATTATCTGTGAAGCTGCCTTCCACTCTTTTGCAGTTATTCTCTCATCATTTATTCTGAAAAAATTCATTTGAGGGCCTGCATTTTGCACAATGGCAAGCAGAAAGCTTCAGGAATTTACTGTAGCTGAGGACGGCCTATCCAGTATGGCTGATTGAGCAGATGGTGTGGTGATATCCTAAAAGGAGTGACAATTTTGAACTAAAAGATCAGATGGGTTCTGGCCAGTCAGTGAAGGCTTGTGGTTCTCTTGAGCAAGTCTGTTCTATCTGGAAACCAAAAGTGCCCTTCCTCATCTTGGAAACATTTTACTCTTAATATCTACTTTTTCAGACTGAGCCGTCTCTACTATTTAGGGTTTGAAAATCATTCCACAGTCATTTTACATTAGAATTTGGTCATCTGTGTTTGTACGAGATGGATGTGGGAATTTAAGGGGATTTGGGGGAAATTGTTTAAAATAACTATTATGCAAAAAAAAAAAAAACAGGAACAGTATGTAAAGGGAGCAGTTGTGGCAGCTTTTAGGGAAAATGGAGCAGAGAAGAACTGTGAACAAAGCTCATTTACTTCAAATAAATGTGTTTTTAAATAATGGGCATCTGATGTTACATTTTATTCTGAGAAGTTATTGAACAGTGAAAATTATTGTTTCCTATGTAGCTTATTATAATTGTTGGGTACAAAGATCATTAGCATTTCTCAGTTGGATGTTTGAGATAGTATGCACATCATAAGCACAGTTTCAATAAAACACATTCTGGAGGTGCTTGGAACTTTGTGTTATTTGGAGTTGAGTAGGCCAAAATTTGCTGATAAAAACCAGTGCCTGTTATAAACATGAAAGGTAGCTGTTACTGTGCAGGCAATCTTTGTCTTTAATTTCCTAAAGGATACATTATTGTTAAGCTTGACTTACATGTTTTGAGGGGAAATGCAATGCTTTTAATTTAAGTGAACAGTGTCTCACATTGCCTTTTTGATCAACTTTCAAAGTGTTTGTTTTTGCTTCATTTTGAGCATGACTGATCATTTTTTCCCCAACTAATGGAAATAATTTTGCATGGCCTCCATATAACTCAGAAAGCATGCTCTTACTACCTATGCAAGCAAGTAAATAAAAACAGATAAACTACACTAAATGTTAAGTTTTAAAAAAGATAACTTTCAGATTATGGAGCTCTATTTTTAAATTTGTAATTTAAAAAATATGGCTTAATCATTAGCATAAAAGAGCATGAATGTGATTTCTTAGCTTGCTCTGCATTTACAGTAAAACCTCTGTAAGTGGACCACCCAAGGGACTGTAACAAACTGGTCAGCATACAGAGGTGGTCAGCATAGGGAACTAGACCTACTGTATTGATACATACAAGTGGTATATGTCCAGTCTGTGAAAATTAGGTCAATGTAAGGAGGTGATCAACCGTGGAGGCTCTATTGTATTTCTCTTTGCTGATTGTTTTGATCCCTGGCAAGACCGCAAAAATAAGTATTTTGCAAGCAGGAAGGGAATTGGGTATGTTAAACATACATTGTTGGTTGTATATACTGTATTTAGCCTGAAGACTTTCCTAAAGTATTTTGTTCTAAAAATAACCTGCCATTTTTCTATAGATTTTAATTTTTTATATCTTCTGGGGTTTTATTATGGTCACAAGGAAAGAATGTGACTTCATATAGTGCTAACAATTTTAAAATGCTTTTGTAGAGAGACTTAGAGCCGTTTTGGAAAACTTCAGAGCTTTCCAACTACTGGTTACAATAAGACTAAGTTTGTGGAGTTTATGGTAGCGTTGTACAGTAGAGGAGGTTCTAAATCCATTTCACGTTAATTTTAAACCAGTGTTTCCCAGTTTGGGGAGAAAGAGGGTTTGTAGCAGACTTGAGAGGCTTTTTTGAATCTCACACATGTACTCTTCCCAGGATTCATGTCTAGATTGATGTCTGAGATTGTGAAGCCCACCATTCACTAGAATCATCCCAAGAATTTTTATTTCTATTTTTATTTATTTATTTTTTTTCATCCCAAGAATTTTTTAAATTACAGTGCCTGTGCCTGAGTCCCAAGTTTGATCTAATTAGCATAGGGGCAGGTCCCAGGAGCGAGCATATATTTTAAAGCTCTTGGGTGTTTCCTATTTGCAGTCAGAATGGAGAACCACTGTGACAGTAAATTCTCCCTTTACTGAGAATTATGGTGAGAATCACTGCCATGTGATCTTTAGGAGTGACTCTGATTCCTTAATTATGTTCAAAAAAGAAAAAAAAATTGAGACCTTCTGATACCAAGCTAATGTTTGAAATATGGGGTGGGGAGGGGTTCTTTCTGATTCAAGGCCTGATTTGGGACCTTGGAGCATTTTGTGGGTGGCCTAGCACTTTCCAGTCTGGTGGCATTGGTAGGCAGAGTGCTCTGTGGGCTTCGTGTCCTTTCCCAGAGCCTTTTCTTCCAGGTGCATGGGGGAATAGGGAGGTCACTCTGAGTTAGAAAATGTTGAAGATGAAAATAGAAAACAACCTTTGTATCCTTGGAAAACCTCCCCCTGCTTTTGACCTTTTTGTAGTAATTATAATAGCAAACCCCAGGCTGCCACTGAATTTCCTACTTAGCTTATTCTCTATTATATATTCTACAAAGAACTAGTTGCAGGATTTTTTTTTTTTTAGTTTGAAAATGAATGTGAAACATTTTGTTTGGAGTCCTTTTTTGGGGGGGGGTGTTTTGCTATTTTTTTCATGTTTTTTTTTTATTTATTTTTTATTTTTTTGCAGTTTTTGGATGGGGCTGGGTTTGAACCCGCCACCTCCAGCATATGGGGCCGGCGCCCTACTCACTGAGCCACAGGTGCCACCCTTCATGTTATTTTTAAAAATCAGGTAACCACACATCCAAAAATCTGGGACTATATATTACCTATGGAGGCAAATAAATTGAGTTTTAATCTGTGGTGAGCTGAAAGCACTATAACATCTTTGAAATAATAATCTGTGTTCAGGTGGTTTCATCCTACCTACAAAAAAAAAAAAGAAAAAAAATAACATAATTTACCTGGTGTTTTCAACATTTTGAAGGATAAAGATTTAGGTAAAAAGCCAAATTGGAAATGCTTTGTTGGAAGGCCACCCAGAGTCTTGATACTGTTGCTGTTGTGAAAATGCAATATGAAATTTCCTAGGTGCTACTCTAAATGGTGTGGTGTCATTATACCAAATGGAAAGGCAGTTACACTATTTCTGAGGTTGGAGTTCTCTTTGTAGGCCTTTCAAATATGTTATTTGTGTTCCATATGAATTTGCTCACCAACTGTGCCTCTCACCACTGGTTAAAATTGAATTTAGGCCCCATTACAAAAATAGTTTCTTTATTGAAGTCTTCAGTTTTTACCTGGGAATTTCTATAGTTGTCTTAAAAGCTGCATGTCATATCGCTGTACACACAATGCTTTGGTATTATTCACACACCATTGATAGTGATTTCTGTGTAATTTTCTTATTTTAGTTGTACAGTAATATGGAAGGCAAGTGTCTTTCTTTCCTAGAAGCTGGAAGAAAAGTGTATCATACTTTTTAAATTATTTTAGAACAAGCGCATGAGATATGTCACTGACTTCTGTTATTTATTTGTATGTTTTATTATCAAAGTTGTATGCACTTTTAAGAAGCAGAATTTATATTTTTATGTTAAAACATTTTATTTCTGAAACAGCAGTTGAATATACAGTTGGAATTAAGAGACAAATGGAAAATGTAACTAAATAAATTTATTACATGATGTCCTCTGCAAGTCACATTCCTTTCTCCACCTTGTCAACCAATTACTTTTTGCTGTTGACTATTAGTGATAGTTGTATTGCATCAATCTATACAAAATCTTTATAATTGCAGTGTTAAATTTAAAAAGCAAGTTATAGAAAGATGCATACAGATAGCTCTCAATGTAAAAGTTCAAAACAAAAAAGTGTCATCATGCTCATATAATTTAAACAGTTAGGAATTATTACTCCCATTTTCTCCATGACCCGTCAGAGGCAGTTTGTGGTGAACAAAATTCATATTTTTGTTCATCGAGGTGAACAAAAACTCATATTCTGATTCAATTCCAGCAGTCTTTCAATATTTCATATTTCCCCTCTTTTACCAGACTTTTATGATGAGAGGAAATAGCAGTGTAAAAAAGCCTGTTCCTTTTGGGGTACCCTCTCATCCTGATAGTCAGTATCTTTGTTTTAAACTATCATTTTCTTTCTTTCTTTCTTCCTTCCTTCCTTCCTTCCTTCCTTCCTTCCTTCCTTCCTTCCTTCCTTCCTTCCTTCCTTCCTTCCTTCCTTCCTTCCTTCCTTTCCTTCCTTTCCTTCCTTTCCTTCCTTCCTTTCCTTCCTTTCCTCCCTTCCCTTCCTCCCTTCCCTTCCTCCCTTCCCTTCCTCCCTTCCCTTCCTCCCTTCCCTTCCTCCCTTCCCTTCCCTTCCCCTCCCCTCCC
>CAUYON010023975.1:0-22420 GCA_963573935.1 Arctocebus calabarensis | reverse complement strand
AAATTCTTGTCCCAATGTGCCAAAATCTTTGATGATTTTGTCTTTGAATTCTTTGAATTCTTGAGACAACTTTTCAAATGCCCCTTGAATTTCTAATTCCAACTTTTCCTCTATTTTATTGATCTTATTTGCAATCCAAATACTGAATTCAATTTGTGACATCCCAGCCATTTGTTTATGAATGGGATCTACAGTTGTGTCTGCCATATCATTCCTTGGGGGCTTGATCTACTCTGATTATTTACGTTACCAGAGTTTTTCCACTGATTCCAGCCTGTGATTTCATACCAGTTGGCTAGATGAGCAGATAAAGTGAAGTTGGGTTGGAGGATTCCTGGAGCAGTGATTAACCAACCCTTTGCCCAAGAGCTGGCACTGATGTCTGTACTTTTTCCCCTAAAGCTTTGCATAGAACCCATACAGTGCTATGGTCTGAGACACTGGAGACTTACTTGGTGTGGTGGGGCTAAAAGGTTCTGTCTTGTTTTCAGCTGGTCTCTGTCCTACCCTAGTGAATCAGTTATTCTGGGATGAAGTCTCAGGGAGCCTATGTTACCATCCCAGATTTGTTCCACCAGTGTCATCCACCGGAGAAGATGCCCAGCTTTCTCTCCAAAACATATCTTCAAAATATAAAGTGTAATGTTTTATAGACAGATGTATTTCTTAATATTTTTAGACCAATTTTGTTACTTCACTTTATAATTACTGCACACCTATAAAATATGCTATACTTGGAAATGCCAGTAGTATGAACTTAAGGGCATTGAAGACTTCTCTACTTAGGCTTTTAATGAATATTTGTTTCCTCTCATGTAAAAGGAACTGTGGAGAAATAGAAAATAAGAATCCAATTTTTGGTACTTCACTAATTTTACCATTTTCTATGTTACTTTAAATCCCCACGTTGAAGCATTTACATAAAGAAATCACATTGTCATTTGCAACAGCATGGACGACTCTGGAGGACTCAATGCTGACTGAAATAAGCCAGACCCAGAAAAACAATTATTGCATTATCTCACATTATGTGATATCTACAAAAAGAAAAAGTTGGATACATAGAAACAGAGAGTAAAGTGGTGATTAATAGGGTTAGAGATGGGGAGAAAATAGGGACATATAGGTCACAGGGTACAAACTTGCATTTAGGTAGGATAAATTAGTCTAGTTATAATATTATAGGGTATACTGAAAATTTTCTGAGAGTACATTTTAAGTGCATACACTACAAAAAAAGGTAAATATGTGACATTATAGAGAAGTTAATTGCTTGACTGTAGTAATAATTTTGTTATTTATATGCATATTAAAATGTTATGTTGTATTCCTTAAATATATGGAATGTGATTTAATTCATTTACTGAATTTTCATTTTCTTATTGTTTATTGGTGACATAGCTGTACCTACCTGATAGTTGTAAATATTATGCGATATTTTATTTGTAAAAACTGTGCTATTATGTAATATTATGGCCTGCTTTATTTATGACATGATACATATTGTATAAAGTATATACTATATAATAAGACAGTGTATTGTTATATGCTATTGTTATAAAATATAATATGGGGTATACAACACAAAATATAATATATAATAAAGCATCTTTTATATGGAAAGTTCTCATGGTTCATTTTTCATTTGGTCATTTCATTAGATAAATATTTTGATTATGAATAATAATTATTATTATTATTAATATTTTGCCCCTGTGGATTTTGACTCTGCCTATATTCTTGGAAAGATTTAGTGGTCCTTAGACCAACCTCTGGGTTTTACATCATGGCCATTCAAGAGGCTGTCCTCAGACTTGATCCTATCTATAGTAGGGGAATATAAAGAGGCTCTTAGTTTATTTACCTATCATTTTGTTCCTGCTTTTCAGAAAAAAACAATTAAATAAAACCATTGTCCTCTAGAAGTCTAATATTATCTTTAATGCACCTGATTGAAGACTGAATTCACAGGGGTCAACTTACCCAAGTGAAGCTAATTAATTCTATTAACCTACTAATATTGGACATATGTATGATTGGGAGTGACTGGACAGGACGAGACTCAATTGATTGTTTAACAAGATGCCCTGTAGAGCTCGGTGTGAGGGTGTGAACACATAATAAAGCACAGAGAACTAATGAACTAATGTGAAGAATAAGAGGGAAAGAGAGAAAAGGAACACAGAGGAGGGAGAAAATAATATAAAGGAAGGTAGAGAGAAATAGAAATTGAGAAAAGAGGGGTGAGTGAGAGAGAGAAAGAAAGGAGAGAGAGGGAGAGACAGACTATGTGGATTAGGGGAATTGAACCAGGTTGATTCCTTACTATGGTCCCCAGTTTCAGACATCATTTCAGCGTCTTGCTTATTTTTTATCCCAGGTTCTGATACATAGCCTCAGAGGGTACTTAGAGGATGTTGAGAGCAATTAAGAATAATGTGAGGATGGAGATGGCCCATCCAAACCCCTTTCCCAAACTTCCCTTCTCCCAAAGAGGTAATGAGATGACCAACCTCAACACTACAGTTCCTCTGGATACTGAAATTCATTACTGTAATTGCAGTGTTTCTGCAATATATCATCTGAAATAGAGTAGAAATATATTCAATAGGGTGGAATGTGTTTCTGTAATGATTGTACACATTTTTTCATCTGACATTATCAATATATCAGATCAAAATAATTTCAGTAAGATCTCAGACAAAAACAGTGGTTATCCTACATGAAAGGGTAACATGAAGCCTTCTAAAGCAGGAGACTTATTAGTATGGCTAATACTGGAGAATAGGTGGGCTATTTATCTGATTCACCCAAGGTAAAGTAACAGCATGTTAACTTTAACTGGTAGATCCATTCCATCTAGTCCACTTGCATTCTTTAAGTTAGATCTTTTGAACTGACCATTTTCTTGCCTTTATGATTTACTCTCTGTTTATTTCTACTAAAAGTATGTGGCAAACACTGAACTCTTTATAGTGGAGTGGTTCAGAGTTTCTAGCTCTTCCTCATTAAATATTTGCCTTAGTTCTAAGAGTTTATCTTTTTTACTTATTTATTTTCTTTGTGCCAAACACACCCTTCTCGTAGGCCTTAGGATAAGAGATTGTTTCAGGGCTCTTGTTCAATTTTTCTACCACTTTATAAGTTCACTTTCGGTACTACCTTTATCATCTGATTTATCCAGAGATTTGTTTACTGCCATAAAACCATAAAATAACCCGTTATTTACTTAGTAACTTTGGACGGTTTTCCGGCAACTTCTGCAGGCTCTGTTCTATGCTTAGATTGTGTATTTTGTGATAATGAATGAGTGTTGATACTGGAGTTAAAACTATTTTTTGGCAAGAAGGGACATTTTCTGATTAAGATATCAATTACATATAAATTTTCCCATTGGGGAAAAATGTTTTTTAATCAACACCTGCTTTGCCTATAGTAGCACAGAGGGATGCTTGTGTTTAATTATTTCACAACCACGGTCATGTAGCATATTGAAGTATACCGCATAGAAGGAAATTCTTCTTTTTGAGGTCTATGTGTTATGAATTTTTCTATCTTTGGCCTGGAGCATGATGCCAGACACACAGGAAAAGCTCAATAAATCTTTGTGCATTTTAATTAAATTGTTGACTTATACAACACAATGTAACCTAAGCACCTTTTCAGTCTCTTTTTCTGGATTTAGAAAAAAAGAACTGCTTGTGGTTAACAATATTCTTAGATTTGACAAAATTTCTGATGTGTGACATAAAGGCCAGGATAACAAAAGCAAGAGTGCACAATAATATTATCTGTGGATTTATACTGTGTTCCACTCCCATATTGCTACCTGCTATAATGTGTATATTTTTGTCTTGTTCAAAAAATTCATGTGCTGCAAACTTTATCCCTAATTCAACAGTGTTGGGAGGCGGGCCTAGTAGTAGATTTTTAGATCATGAGGGTTTCATTTTCATGAATGAATTAATGGTCCTATAAAAAGGGCTTGAGGGAGTGGGGTCAATCTTGCTCTTTGTTGTCCACCAGCAAGAAGGGCCTTGCCAAGGTGCCAGATTCTTCGCTTTTGGACTTTCTAAACTTCAAAAGAATAAGTATCTGTTCTTTATAAATTACCCAGTCTATGGTGTGGTGTACCATTAATATCAGCACAAAACAGACTAATACACCACCTCTGTAAAGAGTTTTAACTCTCTCACACCTTTCTTTTAATGGGACCTTGACTATTTTGTGGCTGGTTTTTTTTTTTCTTTTCTTTTTTAGTAATTTCTTATTGCTTAATCATAGTGGTGTGTTGTACTTGTATGCATATAACATTTGTTCAGTCCTTTGAGAATAGGAGCTTATTAGAGGCATAAGCATTAGCTATATTTTGTATCTTAGCATTTAGACATACTCGATACAAATTTGTGAAGGTATGGGTGGCACCTCTGGCTCAATGGGTAGGGCACCATTCCCATATACCAAGGGTGGTGGGTTCAAACTCTGCCTCAGTCAAACTGCAACAAAAAAATAGCCAGGCGTCGTGGTGGGCGCCTGTAATCCCAGCTACTTGGGAGGTTGAGGTAAAAGAATCACATAAGCCCAGGAGTTGGAGGTTGCTGTGAGCTGGAATGCCACGCTACTCTACGAAGGGCGACAAAGTAAGACTGTCTCAAAAGAAAAAATAAAAAAGAAAGATGTGGAAAAATAAAATGATTTATTTCTTGTACATCAAAAATTTTAGTAATGTAATTTGACAAGATGAGTTATTTTGCTTATAATTAAATGCACATAATATTGTACCCCAACTTAATAACAGGAGTGTATTTAAAATTATGGTTTATACACATGAAACTGGAATGTCTCCAAGATTACTTTTTTCTTAAAATGTCTTTCACACTTGTTACAGCTCCTGAAACAAGAGCTTATATTTATATATAAGTTCTGTGTACTATTGTAAGCTTGTCTTCTGAAATAGTTACAAATAGCCTCTTTCTTATATGTTTAAGTCTTGCACCCATCTGTAGTACACACATACAAGTTAGTGTGTTCAGAGTGAGACAGCATAAATTTTAAGCAATTATAATTGCAATCTCATAGTTCTTGTTTTACTGGTTTCTGATTTTTTGTGTATTTTTCAATTTCATTTTCTTCTTTATTCCTTTCTTGAGAACATATTCTTCCAGAATGAACATCTATGAGAATTCTAAACATCATTCTAAAAGGCATTTAAAAGCTTACAATATAATAATAAGTAAAATGTTGTGAAATACCTTCAAGAAGACATAAAATAATGGAATAGAATATATATAAGTGAATTTAGCATATAATAAAGGAGTCATCACAAAACAATGGGAAAACAAATAATGTTTTAATAAATTAATTTTAAAGCATGGATTATTTGTGAAAAAAATAGTCCAAATTTAAATCCCCATCTCATATCATTTATAGAATATATCTCAAGCATATTAAAGAAAACAAAGAAAATATTAAGAACCAGAACTATAAGAAAAAATATATTTTCAAAATAGAAGAATTACTTCTTAATCTTTGAAGTAAAGGGAGAAATTGTTAAATAACTTTAATTTGAACGTAAACAAATTTCAAATTGCTCCACAACAAAAACATTATGAATAAAATTGAAAGGTACATAAGAAATAAAAAAAAATTATTGTAGAAAAGGTATTGATTGACATTACATAAAGAGAAAGCCACTTGGCACTAGCTGTGTAGCCTTGGATAATTCTCCCCTCACGGCACCTCAGTTTCTCAGTACATGAAATGAAGATACCAAGAGTGTTTATTTAGGGGCCTATTGTTAGAAGGGTTTTAGGTGATTCATATAAAGCATTTACATAGTAACTATCGTTTGGTAGCTACTGCATAGAAAGTAAGCCTCTGCTGCTGTTAGATAGAAATCTTGAGGAAACATGATAAATACAAACATATTACTTATATAAGAGCATATAGAAATGGTAAACAGGAATATTAAAACTGTGATCTCAAGATATGACAATCTCTGTCATATAAGCAAAGATGAAAAATGATCCCATTCAATGAAGGAATAAGTATAATGGGAATCACTTCATATACTGTTAATTCCAAGTTTATATAAGTTGTTATGCTCTAAATGTCTGTGTCCCCCACCTACTTCCGAAATTCCATGTTGAGCCCCTAATCTCTAATGTGATGGTATCAGGAGGCAAGGCCTTTGGGAGGGAAGGAGGTTTTAGATGAGGTCATGATGGGATTAGTGCTCTCATAAAAAGAGGAAGCGGCCAGAAGCCTCTCTTTTTCTACCAGGTAAGGACACACAAGAAGTTAGCCATCACAAGCCAGAAAGGGAGCCCTCACCAGAAACTGCATTAGCCAGCACCTTCATCTTGAACATCCCAGCCTCCACCACCATGAAGAATCCCTGTTGTTTATGTCACCCAGTGTGTAGTATTTTGTTATATAAACCCAAACAGACTAATACATATGTCTTTCTAGAAAGGGATTTTACAAAATGCATTTAGAATGAAAAGATATTTGTTATTTTTAACAACTCTTTTAGAAATATATCCTAAAAACATATTTATACAAAAAGGGGTATGTGTCTGTGTGTGCCAATATAATTATGTTTATCACAATTTTACAAATTTTATGGAGATAGCCAATGTTATTTAAAATAGCTAAAAATTAGAAACAATTAAAGACTCTCAAATCAGAATTGTTTCATTATGCTAATAGAATATTTTCAAACATTAAGGACAAAATTTTTACAGGCATCATGATATGGAAAATGCTACGGCAAACACTGTTTTTTAAACCTTGAACATTTTTCTGGATGTATATATCACATTGCAAATAAGAGCTACACATATCATGTAAAAATATGCATAGGAATATAAGAATATTTTAAAATATTGACATTAGTTAACTACATAACAGGCATATGGGTAGTTTTACTTTTTATTTTACTTTTCTTTTTTCTCCAACCTCTTTTAATAACTGTAACTGGTAAATAAAAATAAAAGTAAGTTCCAACAGAAGAAAATCTTTGAGGCTATATTATAATAGAAATGAGAATGTGACTTTTGCCTGAATGTTATTGCTGTCACTGTCACATTCTACATGATCTTGTCAACATTACTAAACCTCTAAAGCCTCAATAAAAAAAAAAAAAAAAAGACAATCATAGATTTAATGTAAAGATCACGTAGGCCCATATCTCAAGAATGGAAGAAAAAGTATCCGATGTATTCAACCCTACTATGAAACTAATTTATAGTTTTCATATGAAAGCTATATCCCAAATACAGCACAAGAATATGGGGAAAGGAACAAGGGAAGAGAAGGAGGGGGTAGAATGGATGGAGGGAGAGTAATTGGTGGGTCCACACCTATGGTGCATCTTAGAAGGGTACAGGCAAAACTTACTAAATGTAGAATATAAATGTCTGAACACAACAACTAAGAAAATGCCATGAAAGTTATGTCAACCAGTTTGATGAAAATATTTCAAATTGTCTATAAAACCAACACATTGTATCCCATGATTGCATTAATGTACACAGCTACGATTTAATAAAAAAAAAGAAAAAAAATCACATAGACCCATAGTGCAGAGCTTGCTGAATGGAATGCACTCAATAATCATTAGTTACAACTAAATTGTAAAATTATCCCAATTATTTTATAGTCACCAAAGCAAATACAATCCATTTTCTTCCATTTGAGAATTTTGATGAATTAACATGCTCATTGTCAACTCTGAGGTATGGGTACTTCCCAGGAGAATATTTCTTAAGATTATTGTTTCTAATATGTGCATAGTCATCACAATTGTCTGGGAAATGTTTAAAAGTACAGAAGCCTGATTCCATCCCAAACCCGTGCTAAATAGATTCTGATTCAGTTTATCAAGGACTATATCTAAGAATTTATATACAGACAACCTCCTAGTTGACAACCTTCCTTAAGCTGACCTAATTTTCATAGTCCAAACATACACTACATGTATTCAAGGTACAGTAGGCCTCGTGCCTTACATTGACCATCTCGGTATATTGACTAATTTGTTATAGTCCCCTGGGTGGTCAACTTACAGAGATTCGACTGTATTTACAAAGTTCCACAGGTAAACACATGAAATAAGAATTACTGGTTTAGAGTCACCAAAGACTGGGTAGAAGTTGTTACTTTTAAATATACACCTATTTTAAGTAGCATGAAGAATGCTGGACTGTCAAACTAAAGAAATATGAGCTGGAAGACTTGAATTCCCAGAACATTTAACCTGATGATTTTCGTTCACAGTAGAAGCCAGTGGCAAGGAGCTTTGCCCTAGGCATGGTGTCACCAGGTAGTACTAATAATTAATGAAAACTGAATGCTACTGAGGCAGTTTGCTTCTCAGATTTTTCTCGTCCAAGGAGTATAATGATAAATGCAATAAACAGGGCCAGCAGGTCTATAAGGGTGTGGAATGACAGAACTTGCCAGATCAGGGAAGAGGGATGCTGCTACTTCTTCCATTATACTCTCTTCCCACAGATATTGAAAAGAACTCTCTCCTAGACCAAACCTTAGACAGGGAACTCAATACCCTCTTTCAGCTAGGTTTTGTTTTGGTACAATTCTTTGCCTTCCATCCCTAGTTTTAGCAAAGTATCCCACTAAGTCAGTTCAGAGAGCTCCCCTCCAGCCCTTGACATCCAATCAAGTTTCTCTTCCTTCACACTTGATGTCTGATCAAGTTCCCCTTGTCCCAACCCTTGTTACCTAACCAAATTCTTAGTAATTTCCCCCCTACTCCTTCACTCAGTATGTTAGCTATAAATTTCTACTTGTCCTTGTGGTATTTAGAGTTGAGTTTAAGCTCTGTTTCCCCTTGTATTAATCTTGACCCTACTGTAATCATCTTGAATAAAATCTTCATTGTATATTTAACTCTAACCAGTGCAATTTTTCTTTGATGATATCTAGAGTTCTCCCTTATATCCCAGAACTTTGCCATGTTGTGGAAGATTAGAAGAAAGCTTCCTAATCAGTTTTTCTTAGTCGTGGGGACCTAAAAGAGAAAATGGCTTCACTGTTCCTGCAGTCTAAAAGAAGCATTATGGCTGCTCTCTAGGAAAGCCCTCTTGGTCAACAAAAAGAGAATTATATTTAATTCTTGGCACAGGTGATGCTTGGTTTCCAATACTTATATGCTCAGAGTTCTTTGTGGTGATCATTTAGTGTCCAAGTGTGGGTGATGGATGGGATTCTTCAACTGACTGGGAGCTTTCTAAATGCTGACTCCTTATGCACTTTGTACCTTATATCTAGTCCCTCATTCTGGGACCCTCCTGCCACTGGTTACATTTCCTTTATCATTTTCCAATTCCTCTAGATCCAGGATGTCTTCCTGGATAGAAATAGCATGAGAACCCTTTCTCTTCTCTTTTTTTTTTTTTTTTAATTTGTGTCTTGTCTATGTGCATTTGTCCATTTCCCTGAGGACTCAGGATTTTACTTTCAAAAGCAGCAGTACTTTACTTTTTCTCTCTGGGTCTTTGCTTATCATGCCATTCTTATACACTCATACCCGAGTCAGAGTTCAATAAGCAAAAGAAAATGATAGGAAAAAATGTTCCCTCAATTAAACTTAAATAATGCCATTCAAGCATATAAGCAAAATAAGCTACAGAGGTAAATCACTTATGTCAATAAATCAATCTGGAAAGTCACATCCTCTTAAATTTAGAATCCATCTAGTCTAGGTACTCTGGAAACTCCTGCGGCTTCTCAGACACTCAAAAATGTTTGGCCTTCAACTGTGTCTAACTCCACTTATGTTTAGGTGCCAGAATTCATCTGGATTTAATCCCCACTCTTCTATAGTCTGGGAGTCTTCAAATCTCTTCATCAGGTTACATATTCCAGAAATACATCAATATCCAGATTAAGAGCAGACAGGTCAAATTTGAAGGTAATTCTGTTAGTACCAACATTGTGATTGTCTGTGTTTGGGGATCACACATGTAAATTGCTAGGCAGAAAAATCTCCCTCTGACAAAATGTACTGTCATATCAACAAGTCAAAAAATTAAAGTCTAGTGAAACTTACCATATAAAACACAAATTATTTCTGTATTTATTACAGATGCTAAGTCTCCTAAAAATAACGAAAAGAATATATGTGTCCTCTATAATATTTTTCAAATACATGTACATATATTTACTACCAATAGTAACTACTTCTAACTAGGTATTAGGTGTTCACTTATTATTTTCTATTTCTAAAATAATCTATTTACCCTAATATGTTGCTTCCAAAAATGATTTTTTAAAAAATATTACAGAGGGTTAGTCCTCACACCTGTAGTCCTAAAACTTTAGGAGGTCAAGGTGGGTGGATTGCTAGAGCTCAGGAGTTCTAGACTGGGCTGAGCAAGAGCAAGACCCTGTCTTTACTAAAAATAGAAAAATTAGTCAGGCCTTCCTTGTGGGTGGTGCCTATTGTCCTAGCTACTTGGGAGCCTGAGGCAGGAAGATCACTTGTGCCTAAGAGTTTGAAGTTGCTGTGAACTAACACACCATGACACTCTACCCAGGGTAACAGAGTGAGACTGTCTCAAAAATATATAACATAATATGATATGATATGATATGATATGATATATTATTAGAAAAACATGCGTTCATATTATTCAAAGAATATACTTTAGCAATCGTCACATAGCAAAGCATATAAATACGAGCTTCTTTGACATATCTAAGGACACTTCATAACACATTTTAGCTACTACAAGATTTGCAGAGGAACACATTATTCTAAGTGCTTTTAATAAAAATAACTATTAGAGGGAATAGTCACTAAAAGATTTATTTAATTATTCATTCTTTCTCTTGCTATTTCCATTGGGGTATGTATTTGCTGAGTAAACATTTACTTTGGTGACTCCTGTAGATTCCAGGTATCTTGGTAAATGCTTTATATCAAAGATTAATGGATGGTGTCTTTTTCTTGTTGAAACATATCAGAAAGTATCCTTTACTGAAAACAACTAATAATACATTGGCTTCTAGCCATTCAAGATGTTTGTGGAGGAGACAGCATGGGTTAAAAATTTCAAATGCTGATAGTGCTTCCATTTTTTTAGTTATAAAATATTCAATTGTCAAATAAAGATTGAATATAAGCAAGATGTATAACACAATGATTGATATACATATACAAATATAATTATTATTACAATCAAATGAATTAATTTGTCCACCACAACTAATGCCATACATTAAGTCACTAGAACTTTTTCATCTTGTAACTAAAAGTTTGTACCATTTGCCCAGTATGTTCCCCTTCTACCCCTCCTCTGGCCCCTGGCAACCACTGTGCTATTCTCAGCTTTTATAAGTTCAACGGTTTTAGATTTTCTGTGTCTGGCTTATTTCACTTACAGCGATGTCCTCCAAGTTTGTGCAAGTTGTCACAAATGGCAGAATTATGTCATTTTTATGGCTTTTATGGCTGAATAATACTCATTGTTCCATGTTCTATAACTTCTTTATTCATATGTTAATGGACACTAGAGTTGCTTCTGTATCTCGGTTATTCTGACTGATACTGCAGTGAACACAGAGGAGCAGCTATCTCTTCCATGTATTGACATCATGTCCTTTACATTTATTCATAGCCAGAGATGATTCTGCTGGATTGTGCGGTAGGGATAATTTTTTTCTTTTTTGAGGAACATTTATGCTATTTTCCATATAGCTGTACCAATTTGTACTCTCAGCAACTGTGTACATGTGTTTTTCCCTTATCCACACCTTTGTGGTCCGCTCACTCATTATCATTTGTCTTTTTTTTATATGAGCCATTGTAACAGATGTGAGTTTTTAATTTTCATTTCTCTGATGATGAGTGATGCTGTATACCTTTTTACCTGCTGTTGACTATGTGTGTATCTCCTTTAGGAAAATGTTTATTCAGGTGCTTCGCACCGTTTTTTAATTAGGTTATTACTATTTTTATTTTGCATTAGGTTTTGTGCATTCTTTATGTACTTATACTTTGGATATTAACTCCTTATAATATATATGGTTTGCAAATATTTCCTCCCATTCTCTAGTTTGCTTTTGCATTATTATTATAGCTATGCGGGAGCTCTTCAGTTTGATGTAGTCGCATTTGTTCATATCTGCTTTTGTTGTTATATGTACATATTTGGGGTGTCATATTCAACATATCAAAGTTAAAATGAATGTTAAGGAGACTTTTCCTTATGTATTCTTCTAGGACTTTCATGGTTTCAGACCCAACAGTAAAGTCTATAGTATATTCTGCATTTGTTTCTGTCTGTGATGTAGATGGGGACGGTCACATTATCTTGCTCTTGTTTTTCAGCTTTCCCAGAATCATTTGTTTACAGTGTTTCTGATACTCTTTTGTCACTAAATTTGTAAGATTATCTCATTTTTATTATCTTGTTTACTTCAAAGCCTCTTAATTTGGGGGGCTCTTACTTTTCTCTGAGGGTTGAGGGTCAGGATGATAAGATACTTTTCTGGAAGACCCTCCAATAGGGCCTTCACCCTCTGTGATGTGAATGCAAATAAAGTGGATAGAATGTATTTTCAGTTTTTTAGAGAGACTAAATTGCAAGGTCAAATTTTAATTACTTAACTGTTTTCCATATGCTAAATCTGTCTGACCTTGTTTATCTTCTTCCCCTAACATGCAACTTATTTTACTAATGGATAAGTAAAAGGTACAAATGGTACAAAAAAAGAAAAAAATAACAAATGCAAACCCTCTTTTAAATCATTTTATAAATCAAATTTTTTATTTTAATGTCTCTGGAGTCAGCAGCTCAAATGTTCATTCTGTTTCTAAGTGACATGAGCTGAAGTCTGTCATCCTCAGTTTCTTTCCCTATAAAATGGAAATACAATATCCCGAAGGGTTGCTGAGGTTGAGTTATAGTACAAGTAATACCTAGAGCTCAAAGTTATAGTACAAGTAATACCTAGAGCCCGTTAAATAAATAGCTACTTTTGCCGTTTGCAAATTGAGTCCTTCAGAAAATAAGTTTCTACTAATATATTAATTATTTTCTAGAGAATATGTTTTCCCTATAATGAGATAAATAAAAGGAAAAATATATATTAATATTAGTTGTAAAATTATTTTTTCATTGGATAGCACAGAAGTTTTAAAAGACCCTGTTCTTGGACAAATTGGAACAATTTAGAAAAAAATTGTAATTTTCAGAGAACTTGCTCTTTCACGATTGTAAAGTTAAGTAAAATTTCTTAAAATGATTAAATAATAGTTTATCAACATGGTTCTCACATAAATTAACAATAATAATAAATGGTGGAAGGAAGATTTTGTGTAGGAATGGCATGTCATTCTGTTCCAAACCCATTAGAATATGATGCATTTCAGTATGATGAATTAAAGTAACAATTCATTGCCAAAACATTGTCAAATCATAATTTGAAATGTTAGGTCTGAGCAACTACGGCAGCAATTCTGAGACATTCAAACACCTTGTGGCATAATTAACATCAATAAAATACAAGGGCCAAGAAAGAGAAAGAACTCTCCGTGACATTCCAATAGTAACAACACAGTAAAAGTAGAGTAGTTTGGGGAGCTTAAATGGACAGCATGAAACTTATGAATAATTAGCAAATTATACTGCAGAGGCCATAAACTGTACATATCATTATTATAAATATAGGAAAAAACTTAACTGAATAGAGTCAAAATAATGATTCATTGGTTTTAGAATATTCTGAAAAAATATCCCATATTGTATATTTATGTGTTTATACTTCGGATGTATGTTTAGCAATTCTCTGTATGTTTCTTATTGGTCAATAATCAATGAGAAGAGCATTTTTCTTTCTGGTATAGGATTTTAAAAACATCAATCACTCAAACAAATTGAGCAAAATAATTGGATTTGCGGATGAAAGGAAAACCATGTACAGTGCTTTAAAACTTTGTTTCCGGGTTGGCCTTTGTTCTATATTCTTTCTACTTTTCTAAGTCACCTGTATAATCGTTACTATGGCCTTAACCACTTTATATTCCCTTTTCCTTAGCATGTTTTATAGTTCTTTTGTCATCACATGTTATGGATGAAATCAGAATTCTTTGTATTTGCACTGTTGCATCTATATACTCTGAGTTTGTTTATCTATTGATATTTTATGTTGGAAAGAATGTGTGTGGATCTATAAAATGTCTCCTAAGCCACAGATGCAAGAAAACCAGAATGGAAAAGATTTCAGAAATGATTGCCCTTTCCTACATACCTGAGCTTGTCAATGGCCCATGAAATGAGTGGATGAAAGATATACCCACTCCATACCCTTTGCTGATAATAGCCACCCTGTACATGAAGGTATTCCTGTTGTTTTGGTAAGGACCAAGAGTCACCAAGGTGAGAAAGAAGGGCATAAAGAAGTTAACCGACATAAAATTTTATGGAAGTCTATTTCTTTTCTCTGGACTAAGACACATCGGCTGTCAGCATGACACCAGCAGAAATGCTGAAGTTATTAAAATGCTTCTTTTCTTCAAGCTAGACTGCTTCATGGTGCTACTCAGTGATGCCAGAGAGGCTGCAGTTACTCTGAGTGTTTGGTGGTCGTGCCAGCTTTCCTGCAAGTTCTATACTTTCAATTTATTGGGCATATTACGTTCCTACACTTAATTTTCCGTATTTCAGAATCAGACTAGCTTTAGAAGCTCAGCTTGTTTCATGATCATGGGGAAAAATCATTTTCGTAAGGTTTTCATGCAGTCGTCTTGTATTCCAGTGTTGTCTCTAACTGTGGTGATTTTAAGAGTCATAACTTTAAATTACATTTGGGTTAGTATTTTTCCCTTTTGATAACTGTGGGTTCATGTGTGTGTAGTTTACTTCCTCTTATCTATTACACTTTCAACTACAAAAGAACCTCAGCTGATCCTGTAGCAAATTTAAGACCAACTCTGTTCAGGGCTTCAACTTTTAGCTTTCCCTCAGACCATTCTTTAAGAAGCCATTTAAATGCTGGCTTAAAAGAGGTTCAGAGATTCACTCACAAAAAGAGACTGAGACTGTTGTGTCTTCTTTTGAGAAATGTTTATTCAGATCTTTTGCACATTTAAAAATATATTTGATTTTTTTCCTATTGAGTTGTTTGAGCTCCTTAAATTCTAATTATTAATCCTCTGTCAGATGAGGACTTTGCAAATATTTTCTCCAATTCTGTGGACTGTTTCTACATTTTGTTAACTGTTTCATATGCTTTTCAGCACCCTTTTGGCTTGATGTAATCCCATTTGTCCAATTTAGCTTATATTGCTTGTGATTTTAGGGTTATTATGCAAGAAATCATTGTCCAGACCAACGTTCTAAAGTATTTTCCCAATGTTTTCTTTGAGTAGTTACAAAGATTTAGGTCTTAGATCCAAGTCTTTAATCTATCTTAATTTAATTTTCGAATATGGCAAGAGATAAAAATATTCCAAAAGAAGCCAGTGTTGTTATTTAAGTCTTTGGTCATTGCAGCCATATCCAGCACTGGAGTGCCAAGCTCAGTAACACTGTAACTCCTGAAAATTTTTGGTGGTACCATCTTGGAGGACTTGAGCAATATATGAGAGAATTCCCTAATTACCAGGCAAAGTCTCTCACTCTCTTTCCTCACTCTCTGGGCAGGACTTCTAATGTTACTTAGAGATGTGATAGGGGTACTCCCTCATGTCTCCCACAGCTGGGACTATACTATACCAGGTCATACTTGAAGCGTCCCAGTTTCATGCAAAGCCTGTGATGGTTTTTGCCTGGTTACCTGTAAGTTTATTATTTTATTTATTTATTTATTTTTTGTAGAGACAGAGTCTGACTTTATCGCCCTGGGTAGAGTGCCGTGGCGTCACACTGCTCACAGCTAACCTCCAGCTCTTGGGCTTAAGCGATTCTCTTGCCTCAGCCTCCCTAGTAGCTGGGACTACAGGCGCCCGCCACAGCGCCCAGCTATTTTTTTGTTTTCCAGTTCGGCCGAGGCCGGGCTTGAACCCGCCACCTTCGGTATATGGGGCCGGCGCTCTGCTCACTGAGCCACAGGAGCCGCCCTGCATTCTTTTTAAATCCTGTTTTTCAGACTGAAAAAAAAACTCAATTGATGTAGTTTCATACTTGCTGATTACTTCTTTTGGCTGCTCAAAGCTGCTATAGAACTTCTCTAGTGAATTTTTCATTTCAGTTATTATACTTTTTGATCCCCAAATTTCTATGTGGTTTTTTTTTTTCTTATCACTTATACTTCTGTAGTGGGTAGAAAAAAATAGCAAGCAGATATTTTTCTGCTTACATAGAGCCTCAAGGCAAGCCATAAGCGAGAGAGCTTTGTGCCTTTCTGGGTCTTTCCTGAACAACTGTACAGCCCTATGTAAGTGCAATTAGAGAAGGAATATGCCATTATAGCCCTATGCATGTGCATAGCCTTCTAGATTTCCAGGAACATGCTGGAGTTTTTTAAAGCTTTCTATGGACATCTCATTACCCAGCTTTCCATTTAAACTTTACGGTTAGCCTATTGTTGGCACTCACTGTTATCCATGGCCTCAGGTAGCCATGTTATTAGACAAATTGTCCTGACAATTTTCAGCAGATATTCCTGGGGCAAAGGCTATTAGTATGGGACAAGCTCCAAGTCAAGTCAAATAAAAACATGTCTTGTGGATGTGCTCTCACAGAAAACCACAATACAGGCTCGGCGCCTGTGGCTCAGCGGGCTAAGGCTCCAGCCACGTACACCTGAGCTGGTGGGTTCGAATCCAGCCCAGGCCCGTCAAACAACAATGACAACTGCAACCAAAAAATGGCCGGGCGTTGTGGTGGGCACCTGCAGTCCCAGCTACTTGGGAGGCAGAGTCAGCTTGAGCCCATGAATTGGAGGTTGCTGTGAGCTGTGATGCCATAGTACTCTATCCAGGGTGACAGCTTGAGGCTCTGTCTCAAAAAAAGAAAAGAAAAGAAAACCACAATACAGACTAAATAATGACAATTCCCCAGGGAACAAGGCTTTGAAGAAGCTCCAATCCTGCTTTGCCCCTTTCATTGGTTGCCAGGTTGCTGGTTTTCAAGGTTACGGAGGAAGTGGGGCAAAGGAAATGGGAATGGGACATGTGAAAATGCCATAAAAATCACTGTTCTTACTGAAATGCAGCTATTTTTCTTGAATAAATGCTCCCCAGATTGCTGTAAGACTTTAACTTCCAGAGTTGTGAAAAGGCTGATTCTGACAATTTTTGCCAGTATTACGGCTTATATGGAGCAGAGGAACTTTGGAGTCTTTCCTCTGCCATTCCTGCTGACATCACTAATGTTTCCCTAAGTTTCTGTTTTCTTCTGCTTCACCCTTACAACTACGTTGTAGTCCTAGATTGCCAGGGCTTTTCTCCACTTTAGCATTTTCCTGAGTTGTCTTCTTCTGGGGTCCTAGTTCAAATATGGGGTGATTATTAAGTCCATCAATGTCATAAATGGGTTTCGTGTTTCTTTCCATCAGCAAAATGGCTTCAGGCAAAAGCAGTTTTGAGATTTGAGATAGGAATAGTTTCTTCCTTCTTCTAAAGTTTGATTCCGTAATTCTCCACTCTCCTTAGCTTTTTTTTTTTTTTTTTTTTTGAGACAGAGCCTCAAGCGTCACCCTGGATAGAATGCCGTGGCACCACAGGTCACAGCAACCTCCAATTCCTGGGCTCAAGTGAGTCTCTTGCCTCCGCCTCCCAAGTAGCTGGGACTACAGGCGCTCGCCACAACTCCTGGCCATTTTTTTTTTTGGTTGCAGCCGTCATTGTTGTTTGGCGGGCCCGGGCTGGATTCGAACTCGCCAGCTCAGGTGTACGTGGCTGGCACCTTAGCCCGTTGAGCCACAGGCGCCGAACCTCTCCTTAGCTTTTTGACGCTTCTATTTCAACATTTCAGCATGCTTAAATTACTTTCTGTGGAAAACCAAGACCTAATCGCCTGCCTACATCATTACCAGTGGGAGTGTAATCCTTCACTCAAGGGTTCATTATTCTCCAGCCTACCTGCACAGGAGGGAGAAAAAAGGGGTAGGAAAAGGAGATGGTGTCTTTGTTATTTATGGCTGTTTCAAGAGAGTGGAAACCTAACGACTTCGTCAGGAAAAGCCTCTTTTTTTTGCAGTTTTTGGCCGGGGCTGGGTTTGAACCCGCCACCTCCGGTATATGGGGCCAACGACCCACTATTTTGAGCCACAGGCGCCGCCCGGAAAAGCCTCTTTTTTTCCAGAAATAGAGACCTTGAGTTTCTCTGCTTACCTCGACAATTTCCTACAGTCCAACTTATCCTCACTTTGTCCAACAGGTCCAACGTGATAGGAGATGGCGTTGCCCTGCCACGCTGCAAAGCGCAGAGTTGGGTAGTGGCCCCCTAAGGTGTCCCGGCCATGGGGTACGGGTGGCTAAGGGCGGCCATGGGAGGAGTGTGACCTGGTCCCGGGCGCAGGGAACTTGGCAGATGTAGCGCAGCTAAGCTCACGCTCACGCTGTGCGGCTCAGAAGCGAGCTAAACCGTATTAGGGCACACACGCCTGCGTAGACCCAAACCAGACCGAGGAGGGAAATGTCCCGATGAGAAGCGGGAATGAGCCGCCGCCAAGGCTTTCGGGAAATGTAGTCTCCAGCAGTGCCCCGTGTCTGGCAGGTGGGAGGATGTCGCTTCTTCCCGCACCTCCTGAACGCACCTGGCAGAACTGCACATTCCACCACCTATGATAAAATGTCTTGGGACACCTCTTTCTTTCTTTCTTTCTTTTTTTTTTTTGAGACAGTCTCACTCTGTGGCCCAGACTAGAGTGCCAAGGCGTCAGCCTAGCTCACAGCAACCTCAAACTACAGAGCTCAAGTGATCCTCCTGGCTCTCCCTCTCACAGTACTATGATTACAGGTGTGAGCCACTGTGCCCGTTAAAATGCACACCTGGAACTTCCATTATCAATTCTAAATTGGTAGCATAAATTTTTCTAACCTGTGTGATTTTACCATTAAAAGTACTTCCCTCCCATTCCTCCAGGTAAAATCCCACGTCATGACCCTTTAAGCTGAGCAAAATCAATTTGGGGCTTATTTTGGTTATTAAAAACTCAATCCAGCCTCTGTGTATGTGTGTGTAGGACAGGTGCTATCATAACTCAAGGCAATCTTAAACTCCTATGCTCAAGCAATGTTGCCACCTAGCCACTGGAGAAGCTAGGACTATAGGCCTGTGCCACTACACCTGGCTAATTTTCATTTTTTTTTTTGAGACAGAGCCTCAAGCTGTTGCCCTGGGTAGAGTGCCGTGACATCACAGCTCACAGCAGCCCCCAATTCCTGGGCTCAAGCGATTCTCCCGCCTCCGCCTCCCAAGTAGCTGGGACTACAGTGCCAGCCACAATGCCCGGCCACTTTTTGGTTGCAGCCATCATTGTTGTTTGGTGGGCCGGGCTGGATTCGAACCTGCCAGCTCAGGTGTACTTGGCTGGCGCCTTAGCCGCTTGAGCCACAGGCGCCGAGCCTTTTTTTTTTTTTTTTTTTTGAGACAGAGCCTCAAGCTGTCACCCTGGATAGAGTGCTGTGGCATTACAGCTCACAGCAACCTCCAATTCCTGGGCTCAAGCGAGTCTCTTGCCTCCACCTCCCAAGTAGCTGAGACTACAGGCGCCCGCCACAATGCTCAGCCATTTTTTGGTTGCAGCCATCATTGTTGTTTGGCAGGCCCGGGCTGGATTCGAACCTGCCAACTCAGGTATATGTGGCTGGCACCTTAGCCCTTTGAGCCACAGACGCTGAGCCAAAATATATATTTTTTTAACAAATAAAATGTGATAGTTTTATTCCTTCCATTCTGCTACCCTATACCTACAGTGGAAACCACCATTCTGAAACTGATATTTTGATACTTTTCTACTTTTGCTTCATATGTGTCAATTTAAAAAATATATTATGGATTTTTTTTTTTGGCTGGGGCTGGGTTCGAACCCTCCACCTCCAGTATATGGGGCCAGCACCCTACTTTTTTTTTGGAGACAGAGTCTCACTGTACGTCCTGGGTAGAGTACTGTGGCACCCTAGCTCACAGCAATCTCAAACTCTTGGGCTCCAGTGATCTCCTTGCCTCAGCCTCCCCAGTAGCTGGACTATAGGTGCCCGCCACAACACCCAGCTAGTTTTTCTCTTTTTTAGTAGAGACAGGGTCTCACTCTGGCTCAAGCTGGCAGGTGATCCACCTGCTTCAGCCTCCCAGAGTGCTAGGATTATAGGCATGAGCCGCTGCTCCTGGCCATATTACGAATTCTTTTTTTTTTAGAGACAGAGTCTCACTTTGTCACCTTTGGTAGAGTGCTGTGGCTTCACAGCTCACAGCAACCTCAGCTCCTGGGCTTAGGCAATTCTCTTGTTGCAGTCTCCCAAATAACTGGGACTACAGGCACCCACCACAATGCCTGGCTATTTTTTTGTTGCAGTTCGGCCAGGGCCATGTTTGAACCCGCCACCTTTGGTATATGGGGCCAGTGCCCTACTCGTTGAGCCAGAGGCGCCGCCCCATATTATGAATTTTTTAAAGTTATATCACACTATATGAATCCCTTTGCAACTCTATTTTCAACTGTTCTTTATATTCACTTGTTAACACTTGTGAATCTAGTTCAACTATTCATTTAGGAATGGAGTATTTTTTGTGCTAGGGACATAGCACTGAACAAAAAATACAAAAGTTGCTGCCCTCAATCATCAAGTTGTTCACTTGCTATTTGTGCACTTTTCTGTAAGTATGTTTTGCTTCAATAAAATTTATCCTCCTCCCCTCCAAATCTCTACTCTCATGGAGTTTACATTCTAGAGAAGACAACAATAAACAGGCGAAATATGTAATTCAGGTGGCAGTATTATGATGGAAAAAATAAAGCAGGGAGGGCGTTGGGGCATGTCACAAAGGGGTCCGCTGTCTTGACAGGGGAGTCAAAGAAGGGCTCTTTGGTAAGAAAATAGTTGGTGCCTGTGGCTCAAGCGGCTAAGGCGCCAGCCACGTACACCTGAGCTGGCGGGTTCGAATCCAGTCTGGGCCCGCCAAACAACAATGACGGCTGCAACAAAAGTAGTTGGGCATTGTGGCAGGTGCCTGTAGTCCCAGCTACTTGGGAGACGAGGCAGGAGAATCGCTTGAGCCCAGGGGTTGGAGGTTGCTGTGAGCTGTGATACCACAGCACTCTACCCAGGGCGACAGCTTGAGGCTCTGTCTCAAAAAAAAAAAAAAAAAAGGGGTGGTGTCTGTGGCTCATCGAGTAGGGCGCCAGCCCCATATACCGAAGGTGGCGGGTTCAAACCTGGCCTTGGCCAAACTGCAAAAACAGAAAAATAGCCGGGAATTATGGTGGGCGTCTGTAGTCCCAGCTACTCGGGAGGTTGAGGCAAGAGAATCGCCTAAGCCCAGGAGTTGGTGGTTGCTGTGAGCTGTGTGACGCCATGGCACTCTACCGAGGGCAATAAAGTGATACTCTGTCTCTACAAAAAAAAAAAAGAAAGAAAGAAAGAAAAAAAGAATAAAAGGCTACTGTAAAAATATTTCTCTTCATTGACTAAACGTGTGTTATCCCCTTTTCCAAAGAAGTATTTAAAGCAAATTTTAATAGTGTCCTAAAAAAAAAAAAAAGGGAAGTGGTGAGTCAGACAGAGAATGTGACACAGCAGGGGGGTGCCAATACTATGTGAAGCTTTTCCTTTAGCTTTTATTGAGCAAAATGGAGAGCTACTATGCATTAGAGGGCTTTGAGCAGATGATAGGATCTTAGATTTCTACAGTCTCACTCTAGCTGCTAAGCTGTGAACACAGGGAGTCAAGGATGGAAGCTGGGAAAACCAATGACAGGGCTATTGCAAAAATATGAACCAGAAATGGTGATGGTGATACTCTAGGGTGGTAGCAGGACAGGCAAAAAGAAATGGCCATCCTCTTGTATCTTGAGAGTTAGTAGACAGAACTTATTGAAGCATGGTTGTGGGGTGTGAAGAAAGCAATCAAGAATGGTTCCTAGGTTTGGGGCCTAAGCAAATGGAAGGAGGGGGTTGCCTTTTATCAAATGGGAAGACTGAGGAAGGAACATGCTTATGATAGGGTCAGAAGGGGGAGATCATAAGTTCATCTTTGGACATATTACATTTGAGACATTTGTTAGACATCCAAGTGGAGATGTTGACTAGGCAGCTGGTTATAGGAGTGTAACAGAGGTAAAGGTCAGAAAAAGAGCAATGGAATGTTTTGGTTTTTTTTTTTGTTTTTTTTTTGTAGAGACAGAGTCTCACTTTATCGCCCTGGGTAGAGTGCCGTGGCGTCACACTGCTCACAGCAACCTCCAGCTCTTGGGCTTAAGCGATTCTCTTGCCTCAGCCTCC
>CAUYON010023973.1:0-32302 GCA_963573935.1 Arctocebus calabarensis | reverse complement strand
TGTCTTTAGGAGCGCAGTAAATCAGACATCCCTAACATGGTTCCGTTCCTTTTCAATCCTCACAAAAAGCATGAGACTTTGGCTGAGTAAGTATTATTATCTTTCTTTTATAGATGAAGAAATTCAAGCCAACTTTACTAAGCTTTAGAATTCTCACATAAAACAGAAGTAATGATGCTTATTCTGCCAGCCTCTTATACATACTCTGTGGCTCAGTGAGTAGGGCGCCGGCCCCATATACTAAGGGTGGCAAGTTCAAACCCAGCCCTGGCCGAACTACAACCAAAAAATAGCCGGGCGTTGTGGCAGGGGCCTGTAGTCCCAGTTACTTGGGAGGCTGAGACAAGAGAATCACCTAAGCCCAGGAGCTGGAGGTTGCTGTGAGCCATGAAGCCATGGCATTTAACCAAGGGCGACAAAGTGAGATCTGTCTCTAAATAATAATAATAATAATAAACTGATGAATGGAAGAGTGCCTGAAAAATGAAGAAACATCATAAAAGGCATGTTATTGTTATATTCCCACAAAATAGAACGCATCTCTATCATAACCATTATAATGCAGACATGCAAAAATGTGCATGCAATCCATGTCAGATGTTCATGTTGTTCTAAGCACCCAGGGTAATGAACTTTGAACTTGGAGAAGACCTCGCCCTGTCAATATACAGTAGTTCAATCTCTTCCACTTTAAAACATCTCCTTTTAGCTTAATTCTGAGCACTTTTAGTAAAGAGTCAGTCAATGTAAAGTTGAAAGTCCTTATCAGATTCTCTCAGTAGACTCCCAGGTTTCCTAGGTTACAAAGGAGAACAAGGAAAAACTTGCATTAGAGCAGGGTCCCGTGCTCCTCTCTGGCTCCCAGGGGTCCTTGGCCAAGGTAGACTCATTTTACGTGTCTCTGTTTCAGTCTCTCTCATCTCTGCATCTGCCTGGGAAGCCCCACAGCTGATGTCATGCTCCGTTCCTCTCTCACTCAAGCTAAGTTCCAGCAGTTCATCCACCGAGTCTTATTAGCCTATCTCATTTCTCCCTGGCCTTCAGATTGAGGCTCCATGACACCAGGCTGAGGCTGTCCTCTCTTTAATCTCTCATAAGGGTTCTCTTCAGCCTGTATTTCTGCAGCCCCAGTACAGGCCCACTGAGGACACATGGGAAATTCAGAATCTCTCCAGTATCGCCAACAGGTGCAAGAAAAATGAAGGAGACAAAAAGAAACTTCTCTCTCTCTCCATCATCTCCCACTATGACTGCTTGTTGTCAACAAAGGGTGCTTTGACAGGCTATCTCCATCCAGAGTCCCAATCAGAAAGGAGACACAGGTCTACTTGACATCTGTTTTTGGCTTTACAACTAACCTATCATTTTTATTCTGCCTCTGTTCCTCACCATGAATTTAATGACAAGATAGACGAACAAAGGACACTGTGCTTCTTTCTGCCTCTGTCCCGTCTCTCTACTCTCACCCCCCTTCCTGGAACTGCAAGGTGCTCCTTCATATTTCCCTTAATTCCTACTTCTTCCCTTTGGTGAATAATGGAGTAGCGAACCTCCTGACCATCAAGGGGAAATACAACCATTCATCGCATAATGATTCTTGGTCAACAATGGACCACATAATGATGATGGTTCCATAAGAGTATACCATTTTTTATTTTACCTTTTCTGTTTTTGGATGTTTTTTAGATACATAAATACTTACATGTTACAACTGCTCACAGCATTCAGTATAGTAACATGCTGTACAGGTTTGTAACCCAGGAGCAATAGGCCATTCCACGTAGCCTAGGTGTGTAGTGGGCTATTCCATCTAGATTTGTGTTTTAAGTATACCCTTAAAAGTGTTTGCACAACAGAATTGTCTAATGATGAGATGCATTTCTCAGAATGTATCCGGTCATTAAGTGATACATGGCTTTATATCTGTCAGTATTGTCTCAACTCTGATCTTTTACACATCTACCATACCACGTATAAGAGACTCAAGAGCCAGTAACTCAGCTATGCATCTTTGTATCAAGAAGATATAATCTAGTGCTTTACCTATAATTGACACTCACTCAAAGTTTGTTGAGGGAATATATGATTGCATTTCTTCGATTTATAGGTGAAAAAACTGAACTGTTAAAGGCTTAGCTGGGGCCAGGGAAGATGCTCTTTCAATATAACATGCTACATTTCACCTATCTTTCCTCAAATTGCTGAATATAGAGCCAAGAATATAAGACTGAAATGCTGGGAAGGGAGGCAGGAAGGAATAGTAAATAAAAATCTCCCTACAAGAGAAGAGCCAAGTTTCATAAAAGAAATCAAAAGGCAAATAGCTGTGACTAAAACATTGTTATGTTTCTCTTTGTCAATAAAACATAAAACCAGGTTAAATCTGTACTTCTAAAATCTCTGAATAGGGATGTTATAAAATAGCCATATTTGTGCTATAATCAAGTATTTGTGGGCAGTGGGGGAGAAATTCAGCAAAAATTTTTATAGACATTTTCCCCTAAGGATAGAGATAAATAACGTACGTGAAAGTTTTAGCAGAAATTAAAATCTATTCACCCAAAAGTGAAATACTCCCATTTTACTGATTTAAAATTAGTTATTTATCAAAAATAGTAACTGATGCTTTCTCTCTCTAAAAGATTCAGAAATCTTGTTAGAGAACTGGCTAACTGCTACACGTAGAGCAGTAACAAATAAGACCAGAATACTCAGCACAACATCTTGATAAACACACACCAAAGAATTGGGGGAAGTAGAGTTTACACGATTGATAGGTTATTTTCTTACTGAACAGCAGTAGCACTATTTTCAGAAAGCATAGCCCAGAGGGAGGAGATATTTCACACCTATTTATTTATATCTGAAGGGGATTTAAGCAACCCTTCTTTTGCCCAGCAGACCAAAGAATCAGAGTATTAGGGGGCTAATTTTGTATCAGAAATGATCGTCCTTTTGAAGAATGCCACGGGGGACAAACAGGAGTAAGTCCATCTGACCCTTGAGTTTCCGCTTTCTCTGTTTAGCTTCTCTTCACCCCACGTGGTTCATTCTATCCTTTTGGGGGCGCATCTGGGATGAGGTGACACGATGCTGAGGGTTTCTAGGCTCTACTCTCCCTAAACACTCACACGCCTGGGCACCAAAGCAGCAAAGTACCTACCTAATGACATCAGCCTGAAGTACTAAAGTTGTCACCAGAATTGTTTTCCTGTACAGATGATGACTGCTACAGATAGTGACATAATGGGCATGTGCATGTGTGTCCTGTCGGGGAGCAAAAAACACTTGTAAAGTTCTTAGAAACAAAAAGTGCATCAGTGAATAGGCCTTTATGTCAGGTATTTATAGGGAATTTGGTTTATTTTCTGATTCTGTTTCAACTCTTAAGGAGCACCGTTAATGTGATTAATTAGCAAGAATTTATTGACGTGAACAATTTTGACAGCCAAATATATATGATTTTTTTTAAATGTATTTTTTCAGGTGAAACTATAAACTGGAGGCCTAATTAAGACCTGCTGTTTCCTGAAATTTTGTGTGCACAGCCCTGGCAAGGAAAGTTGCATGGAGCTTTGCTCGAAGGGGTACGTGTAATCTTAAGGGAAAATCCTGGCATTCTAGTCACTTCTTTCAAACACGGTCCTCCTTACAAACCACAGTGAATTTATGTCGCTGGTGCACATGAAAGCCTGCTGTGGAGCTGGCTCAGGGAAAACGCAAATCAGCAAGAACGTCAGAGGGTCAGGACTTGAGCTACTTCTAGCCAGTATTTCCACATTTGCACTGAAACCGTCATGCTGGATCACACAACCTGAGTCTTTTCACGTTTGCTTACATGTTCTCTTCCTATTCGCTAAGGATAGAAGTGTCTCTTTCTAACAGGAGAGGGCAAATCAGATTGCAAGAAATATAATAATCATACAAAAGCATTTGGTGTAAAAGAAATTTGACTTCTGTTTGTGAAAGACCAGAATTGAAGTGATTTCTGACCAGCTCTCACTTTATCTGATTTTATTAGAGAAATCTATTTTTTCCTAATGTTGCCTTTTTATTCAATAGTTCTAATATAGACCTTAAACTAGAAGAATTAAAGAATTGGGATGGGTGCAGTGGTTCAAGCCTATAATCCTAGCACTCTGGATCTGGGGGATCATGGTGGGTGGATTGCTTGAGCTCAGGAGTTCAAGACTAACCCCTTCTCTACTAAAAATAGAAAAAACAGCTGGACATTGTGGTAGGCACCTACAGTCCAAGACACTCAAGAGGCTGAAGCAAGAGGATGGCTTGAAACTATGAATTTTGGGTTGCTGTGAGCTATGATGCCACCACACACTACTTAGGGTGACAGAGTAAAATTCTGTCTCCAAAATAAAAAAAAAATAGCAATTAAGGAAATCCATATATTTCTAAGAATTACTGACATTTTATTAGTTTAGCAACATATTTATGTGGCTTATCCCAAATGTAATCCAGGGGTAGTAAACTTCCAAAGTCAGAACTGCTTCAAAATAACAGCCCAGTATTTTTTAATCCCTTGAAGGAAGCTTTCTTCTAATGCCTGAGGTAGAAAATACAAACTACTTGTAACTTGAGAACAGAAACCCAATCTCTTAGTTGTCATTCAGCTCTGGAACATTTTGAACCAGTACTATTACTAACTTATAAAATTGTACAGCATGAGGAAAAAGTTACAGCGCTGTTTCTCAGTTTTATATTTCTTAAAATACTATATTGTGAAAACAAAACTTGTCCACTTTACAAGTCTCAATGAAGGAACAAGTTCTTTTCTTCGGAGAATGCACTAAACGTATGAGGTCATAAAGGATCAACTCATTGTTTCCAGTCTTGGTGCCTCATTCTGTAGCCCGTGAGCTTGACAGAGCACTAACTTACTCACAGATAATACCCAATACAAAAGCCCCTTTTTCCACTGTGTGGACCTTCCTCAATGCGGAGGGGAACAGACACTCCTCCTCCCCCGGTAAGGTTGGCCATACAGGGCATTTGTCCCAAGCTCAGTGCCTCAGAAAATGTCTTGGTCATTTCCTAGAGGCATTTTCCTGCCTCTTCAGTGACGTAGAGACTGGCACATCTGTGGACGTCTCCTCTCCTGACAATTTGGCTTCCCTGGTCTTCACCTTGCTACCTTCCTGCCTCATCCAGACCCAGCAAGGCCTTGCTGCAGAACTCAAAGCCCTGGGCCACTTAAGGGCAGAGCAGCCACATCAGAGCTGCTCCTGGCACCAAGGAAAATTATTTGCGCCCAGAGCAAACACAGCCCAGGCAGTGTCGAAAATATCAATCCTCCTCTTCTCTGTTATAAAAGGCCCTATTGTAGACACACAAATCA
Source organism: Arctocebus calabarensis (assembly GCA_963573935.1). NCBI lineage: Eukaryota > Metazoa > Chordata > Mammalia > Primates > Lorisidae > Arctocebus > Arctocebus calabarensis. Next base: position 26,949 of record CAUYON010023973.1, on the reverse strand, counting down.
TTCCGAGATGGCATGTACAATGTCTAATCACTTAATAGCCACTGGGCACCCACTGGGTACGGGCCCCAAACTAGCCTCTCTGTGCCTATTCATTGGAGAAAGGCAGGAAAGAATCCAGCATGGATTTTTATTCATCTCCTGTTCTAGCCCATGACACCACGGCCAACCCACATCCTTTGAGCAAGTAGACAATTACAACCAAAATAGAGATGAGAATAATTTTATCCGTAAGTGGCAAGGTCGGGGAGAGAACACAGCTTGCTTCACACTGACCTAGTTTTTAATCCTGCTTCTATACTTCATCAACTTCTTGACCTTGGGGAATTTACTAAATCTCCTTGGGATTCTCTCTCCTTATTTGCAAAATGAAAGGCAAAAGCTGTGTAAAGCACACAGTAGGTGCTTAATGGCTTAGCTAGTTCCTTTCCTCATCTCTATACATTTTTTATTTTTTTTGCTGCAGTTTGGCCAGGGCCAGGTTTGAACCTGCCACCCAGTGTATGAGGCCGGCACCCTAATCACTGAGTCACAGGTGCCACCCCCCAGCTCTTGACTTCTAAATGCTTGTGAAGATATCTGATTTGATCCTTACACACATCCTACTCATTTTTCTTTAAGCTAAGGGGCAGAATTTTAGGTCTGTGGATTTCTTTTTGCTTCCTTTTCGGAAAATTGATTGAAAAGATATTCTTGTTTTCTCCAATTACCTCAGCTCTGCTCATTGGCAAGTTATACAAAATACTCGAAGCAATAAAAAGGGTTAATTTTATTCCAGTGTTCCAGATGTCTTCAGCACCTTGACTTTAGTAATATACTAAGAACAGTAAGTCTTTTTAATGAAAGTGAAAGGTATGCATTGTGCTTCAATCTGGAACTTTTTCCCCTAAAGAAACGCTGCCACCGGGCCTGTGTCCCCGCCATTTTAGACAGGGTGACAGGGTGAGATATGTTTTTGCTCAGGGTTAGCCTTTTTCAGCACATTTTCAAGCGACTGCAGTTGGTATCCAAGCAGTTAAAACTACATCAGCACTAATAGCTATGAGCTCATCTTGTATAAAGACATTTTTAGTTAAACACCACAGTCTTGGGGTGGGGGAAAGTTAGTGTGCTTAACCAGGCTGGCTTGGAATAGCTCACAATATGACGTATACCACAGGAAATAGAGTGGTCTGAGGCACCTACAAAATATTTTTCAAACAAGTCATTGACGCTGTAAGCCCCATGCCTCAGCTTTAGGAAGTCACTTATTAAGAATCAACACCAGCCGTGCCAAGCTAAGCTTCTGCTCTTGGTGATTTTCCAATTGAATATTCAGGGCCCTGTCTCAGTCTTGTTTTCAGGGAAGTACATGCCTGGAATGTTAGCAAGCTATTTGCTGGAAAAAATGCCCACAACAGGCTTAATGTTGATCACATTAATGCGTTTGAGTGGGTATAGAGTGCAAATGATTGAAAATGCTTCCAGATCCCTGTTGCAGGGGACAAAGCAGGCTCTGTTCTCTGATCTGATGGTCATTTTTTTTTTTTTTCCAGTGGAGGATGTGGCGCAGGAAGAGGGAAGAGTGCCAATCTCTGTCCAAACAGGGCCTGGGCCTGGCTCTGTGGATGCTGATGAGTGGGAACTAAAACACAGATGGGTCAGATGGGTAAGGAGCAGGGGATTATAGGTCAGGCCAAAGAGTTGGAATAAATTAAGTGCTTATGAGGTACAGAATGGCACATTGTTTAAGTGAATAGACAGGAAAAAACATTCCAGCATTGTTTGGTCCTGTGAGCGAACCCAACATTCCTCTTCCCAGACCCACGTAGGCCGCAGAGATGGCATCGTCAGGCTGAGTGAGAGCGGTGAAACAAAATGTGGCCTAGTGATGCCTGAAACATTCTCCTGTACCCCAAAGAAAGCAATTTTGTTTTATTACACATGAGATGTAATTTATTGGGAGAAATGTTTGGGTTCATGTGTCAGATCATAGAGAGTCAGATTTGGGGTTCCCTGGGGATCTCCTTGGAGAAGGTGTGTAACCACAAATTAATACAGCAGGGAAATAAAGTGACAAAAGAAATGTTTCATTGTGCTTGAAATATTGAACCAATTTCCCCCTTTTTAACCTTTTAAACCTTTGCTCACAAATCAAGAGTAGTTTGGCGTAAGAAAATTCAGCAGAAGCCTGTAGTGCCCAGTAACAACAACAGAAAACTGAAGTCCAATATGTTGTTCTTATTTTTGAGTGTCTTCATAGGGAATGACGGTGGAAACAACTTAATGTTAGACAACAATCAAAAACAATTAGCTAACTAAAAAAAAAACGAAACACTGATAATCAGAATGGATGTGTCCATTTTGTGTTTCCAGGTGTGTTAGAAAAATCTTGAAATCCCAAAGTGTATCCAAGCTTGATATTCAATATTTGGTCATTATAGGACAGGCTGGATGAATTGTGTTTTGTTAAAGGCACAAAACCATTAGAATGTTAAGAACTGAAAATGTCACATAAAGAAGGAGAGCTAAAGTTGTAGTTGCCAACAAAATTAGAAAGTTCTAAAGCTGGGGATTAATAGTTTATTTTTTTAGTGTGACAGGAATTATTTTCAGAAGCTTATTTTCATACCAGCCATGTTTCCATTTCATGGAGTTGACCTTTACCAAAATATCCCACAGGCAAAACCGGAGGCATTGGCTGTCTGCAATCATCATGGATGCACAAGTATTGAGTGTCTCATTTTATCAATGGGTGCATTGCACCTCCAGGGACTGCAGAGAGATCATTCCAAATAATCAGTAGAAGATCTTAATGAAGGATGCCTTTAAATGGCTGGTGATTTTCATTGTAATTATTTCAGTAAGTTGGTTTAGTGAAGGATGCCATTTACATGTATATGTGGTCTTATTTTCAACTGTCTGAGGCCATTTCAAAACTAATAGCCACATGATTTGTAAGTCAATTATTTTACCTTCCTCCTGATCTCATCTGCTCTAAAACCTTTATTATGCCTATGCTGTGTCTTAGGAGGGCACCGGTGAGAATAAATGACCAATTTGTGCAGCAAATTTGAAAAGCAACCATGATATAAGCATTACTATTAACCATTGGGAAAAAAGTGACTGCAGATAAATTTCTACCTTATGCTGAGCAAAAACATAAGACTATTATTCTTGGAAAGAAGGATATGCACCCATAAGAAAATCTAGTTTGGGGTATTTGCTGTTTCCTTTCCTGTACAGTGGATGATGTGATGTTTTCTTAAGTCTTTTTTCCCCATGAATAAAAAAAAAAAATGACAGTAGAAAATGTTTGGTATAATCTGAAGACATAAGTTTATAGTTTTTTGCTTATCTGTTTTTTAGAGATGGGGTCTTGCTATGTTGCCCAGGCTGGCCTCAAACTCCTGGGCTTTTTATAATGTTTGATGATGTGTGATATCATAAAACTGGAGATCATTCCTTTCAGGGAAAAAAATACATGTAACAGGATGAGGTTCCCAGGAGATTGCTGATACATCGGGGACATACTTTCAGTGAGATGTCAGGTGAGTAGATGATAGGTGTTGGAGGGGCTACCACAGAGCTCTCGACTGCTCTCAACTTGACCTTCTGGGCCTGGACCTTGGAGGAACAGGAAGATGAGTAGCAGAGCAGTGTTTCCCATGCCTCTGAGGAAAGCTAGGCCTTGTGGCTTCTTGCCAAGTTTTACTAGGGGATGGAAAATGTGCTGAGGCTAGAAATGGCAAGTCAAACCATCTGGGTCTGAGGCATAAGCCTTGTGCAGGACACAGAAACTGCCATGATAAACACCTGTAAGTTGGAAAAGCAGATAGTAAGTTGGAAAAGCAGAATAGTGCCCCGGAGGCCATATGCACAGAGTGACACATCGAGGCCATGCCTAAGTGTTTCTCCACATGACACGTGTCTTCCTAGGGACATACCCCTTAGGTTTACCAGCTTAGAGAAAAGACTAGAGAAACCCAGCTCTCGAGAGCCATGGCATGAATTTAACATCAACACCGTGCCTACGGTTACTCTACAGTCAGCATGGTACAGTACACAATAGCTGGGAAAACATTTCTTAAGAACAGTTTTACATTTTATATGTTCCAGACCTCACAAAACTCGAATTTACCCCTGGGATTACCATTTGTTATGTGGAACTACAAGAGTATTTGGAAAGAGAAGGAAGTATGAATGCACATGGTTTCTTGACATGTCGCCCATTTGCACAATCTGGACACTAGAACAGAAAACCAATTCCTCTCACCTCTGGGGAGCCACTGCTGTCCCACCTCATGTGACTTTCATTTAATAAACCACAAATACTGGAATATTTTACCTGATCTAGGCACTTCTTTTCAGGAGTAAGCTGACAATCTTCAAGCTCTCATGATTTCATTTCATTTTTTGGCCTTAAAAACACACAATGGAGGGGGGAAGATGGGTGGAGGGAGGGTAATTGGTGGGTCCACACCTACGGCGCATCTTAGAAGGGTATAGGCTAACCTTACTAAATGCAGAATACAAATATCTTCATACAATAACTAAGAAATTGCCATGAAAGCTATGTTAACCAGTTTGATGAAAATATTTCAAATGGTATATAAAACTAGCACATTGTACCCCATGATTGCATTAATGTATACAGCTATGATTGAAGGAAGGAAGGAAGGAAGGAAGGAAGGAAGGAAGGAAGGAAGGAAGGAAGGAAGGAAGGAAGGAAGGAAGGAAGGAAGGAAGGAAAGCAAACAGAAATGAGGGCACTTGGGCCCACACTAAAGGAATTTTCTTTTCCACCAAGTTCGGAAATAAGGAAGGAAGTACTGGCCAGCTATATTCAAAGCACATCCTTTATGCCATTTTTGAGTTGTGGAGACAGATTTATGCCCTTCCATCACGCTTTTCCCTTTTGACTGTCTTATAAACAAAGGCAGGTGTTCATAAGGCTGCTGACTAGGGTAGGAAGTGTCCTTTGGCCATGGAACACAGCAAAGCTATCTATACTATAAAGGAGTTGTCACAGCCTAGCCATCATCCTTAGTAGAGGTTTAGGACCCATCAGCTCACACCCCACATAACAAAGTTCTACCTAGTCAGAGGCTAAAAAAAAAGGATATATTACTCCTGCTTCGAGGGAGAATCTGATGTTAGGTTTTTAATCATGGTTTCCTGGTAATAAGAGTAAGCATACCATAGCATCTTCCTGAAGGTAAAAATTAGCACACAACAGGTACATGGCAGAGATTAAATTCCAAGGAAGGACTTGTCAGCCAGGCCCATAATAGAACCCAAAGACCATTTCACCTCCACAGAGTCACTTTATAGCCCTTGGATGTTTGGTGTATGCTCAATTAAAATCCTACTCTGGTGGGAAAAACCAGATTTCCAAATGGTGAGTTTACTGATTCAATAAAATTTAAGAAATTGTGCTTATGGAAAAACTCATTAACCAAAACTAATAAATAAGAGTTTACCCTGCAGTCTGGTTCCTCTTTATTTGACAGAATTAAAAATCACTCTGGAACAACTTAGTTCATTTTTCACTTGTTAATTGGACTTAATAGTTCAGTAAACTCCCTTTCTGTTCTAAGCCTGTGAACTCTTCATTCTTTCCGGCAGCGTTTGCATTCTCTCACTCTTAATTTTACAAAGCAGATATTTACAAAGTTTAATAGAAATAAAGAGCACAGGGGAAGGGGGAGGAAACAAGGACGTTTAACTCGGCTGATGCAACCAACAACTTAAGGCTCAGCCTCGCCTTTAGTGATGGGTGTCAAATTGCACTGCAATGTTGAATGGATTCTTCAGCATTGTCTCCAGTGCGCTGTCCTTGTGAGAGACAGTTTTAGTATGGAATACATGTCACGGCAGATTTCCACTTCTGTTCAGCATTTCTAGAAATTTCAGAGCACCAGCATTGTGTATGTGGTAGGCAAAACGTTCTGATCAATTTCACACACTGACACAAAGATTTTTTGTTTTTAAGAAAGCTATTGCTATAAAAATTTGAGGGGGTATTAGTACTATGCTTGTCATAAAAGTCTCTTTTTTAAAAAAACAGATATTTGCTAAAAGTAGTTTTGACTGAATATGGGAGTGTTATGATCTTGAGGGACAATATCAGGGTTTGTCATGATGCTGCCTTTCCAGCAAACCCAGGATGCCCCAGCCACACCTGTTCCAGCCGGGTCATTCAAACTCCCATCTCCTAGATTGGCTGCACTAACTGTGTCTATAGTAAATAACCAGTGAAGGCTTCCTGTGCACATTTTAAAGGCAAGCAGTCGAGGCATGAGTCAGCCTGAGCCGTAGAGCCTTTGAAATATAGCAGGGAGCTTCCTTGGTCACCCTATGCCTTCTCTTTTTTTCTTTTGCTATTTATTCTTTGAAAAAAAGAATTAAGGGAAAAGAGGAATTTCTAAGCAGGCAGGAATATTCAGACTAATTCAATGTATACACATAAAAGCACATTGTTTTTTATCTTAAATACAAACTGAGTCTCACTTTATCACCCTTGGTAGAGTGCCGTGATGTCACAGCTCACAGCAAGCTCCAATTCCTGGGCTTAGGCGATTCTCTCGCCTCAGCCTCCTGAGTAGCTGCAACTATTACTATTTGGGCCCGGCACAATGCCCAGAGATTTTTTTATTTTGCAGTTTGGCTGAGGCTGGGTTCGAACCCGCCACTCTCAGTATGTGGGGCGGGCACCCTACCCACTGAGCCACAGGCGCTGCCCCACCCCCCAAAAATTTTTTTAAGTCTGGACTTCATTGGATAATGCTAAATTGTTTTCCAAAATGGTTGTACCAACTTGGGCTTCAACCAGCATCGTATAAAAGTACCTGTTGTTCAACATTCTTTGCAGTGGATGTTCGAAGTAATTCATAATTTTAAACATACGAAATCCTTACAATGTAGTTAAAGCAGGGAGTGCTTTTATTTCTAAATTAAACTATTAAACTCAAATCAAAGGAAAAATAGTTGCCGTGGTCTGGGCTCAGTCCTCAGCTCCCTTTTCTACTCCAAACTCACATTCATAGCTGATTTTATTGAGGCTTCTGGCTTTAACCAGCCTTAGATGACCTCCAAATTCACATCACAGGCTCTAAACTCTCTCTGCTTTTTATTCAGTTGCCCACTCGCCATCTCCTTCTGTCTGTTTTTAATGTCCATCTCAAATTTAACCTTCTTCTCTTTCTCACTAATGGGACCACCTGAAATTTACAAAAAGAAGCCAGCAACTGTGAATGACCAGAGAGCTCATACCAGTTTACATCTGAAACCCTCCCTGAATACGAGGACATGAAGAACCAGACTCCTTACCTTTTTTATTTTTAGTTATTTTTTATTTTTTATAGTTTTTGGCCGGGGCTGGGTTTTGAACTAGCCACCTCCGGCACATGGGACCGGCACCCTACTCACTGAACCACAGGCGCCACCCTCCTTACCTTTTCTAAAGCTATTCGCTCTGTGCTCCACCTCTACTGAAAAGTTTTACTATTTTACTGTTTTTATCTGATTGTCAAGTAGAACAGTTTTAGGGCTTTTTACTTGCATGATTTCCTCCCAGTTGTAACTTTACTTATCAAATGCTTTATTATACTGAATTTTCACTTAACTCTATAGTGTCAGACACCTGAATTAATGCAAATTGTGAAAACATAATGATAAATGCTTACATAATATTTATGTTGTGTATATAAATCATAAGTTAATTTTTGATTTTTCTATTTGGGAGCACTTTTAGTATTTTCATATACTTTGGGCTGTTTGAGTCTATTAAAGATCTCTTTTCCCAGTGTATTTATGGATATGATTAATCCTGGTGCATAGGAAAGTTATTAAATGTAAATGTTACATATATATCTTATTCTAACTCACATCATTAAACTTTTCTAATGATGATAGCTTATACTAATAGTAATCATTCAGTTTGATTTTTTACTGTTTTCTTGGATGGACAAAGACTAAATTATAGAAATAATATATGGTAAGAGAAATACTATTTCTTTCTTTCTTTACCCAAAATATAATTTTTATTTGTTTCACATCCAAGTGTTAGTAGTTCCAAAACAATGTTATAACATGTATCACTTATTGAACACATCATGTACTAGGCCCTGTTGTAATTGCTTAATAAATATTATGTATTATTTATTATTTCATTTTTTCTAAATTTTTGTTGATTTTTTTAAAGAAATATTTCCAAACATTTGACTGGTTATTAGTGTGAGACAGTTATATTTTGTCATGCAAAAGCAAGAAACTTATTTTTTTAATGAAATTCTGTTTTAAAATAATTTTTTGCGTTTACAAAAAAGTAAAAAAAGTTCTGAGGGTCGTACAGAGGGTACCTGTATGCCCTTTTCCTTGTTTCCCCTAACTTGATAATTTACATAACCACGGTTTATTTCTCAAAACTAAGAAATTCACATTGTCACACACTATTAAACAAGTTCCAGAGTTAATTCAGGTTTCTACAGTTCTGCCACTAATTTCCTTTTTCTGCTCTGGGATCCCATCCAGGTTACCATACTGCATTTTCTCCTCCTGTCTCCTTAGTTTCCTGTGAAAGCCTCTCAGTCTTTCCTGTTTTTAGTGACCACATCTCCAAAGAGCAATATTCAAGTATTTTGTAAATGCCCCTGCACTGAGGCTGTCCATTTCACTGCTGGTTAGGTTGGGGCTATGGCCTTGGGGGACGAAGGTCACAGAGAAGGGCCTTCTCCTAACATCACAGAAGCAAATGTGCGACCTCAACCTTGCTCACCAGGTAGCCCCATTGCAAAATTACTATTTTATCTCCTTTCCACACTCCGTTCTCTAAGTCTCCTCCAGGAAGAGAGGGAAGTTAAGTTCCACCTCACAGAGAGTGTCTATGTACACTATTTAGAATGCTTCTGTACCCAAGATATGTCCCATCTCCTCCTTTTTTTTCATTTATTCATACATTGATATTAATGCAGACTCATAGATATTTATGTACCTTTTGAGTCCAATACTACACTATTTTGTTACTCAAATTCTTCCAGCTTTTGCCAGTTGACTCTCGGTTGACACCTGTGTCCCTTTACCAAGCCCCATCATTTGTTGCTGTTTCCTTAATGATTAGTGACATTGCACTTCCTTTAATATGCTTATTGGCCCTTTGTATACTTTCTTTAAAAGAATGTCTATACAAGTCCTTTGCCCATTTTTAAATTGAGTTGTTTGCATTCTTACTGTTGAATTATAGGAGTTCTTCGCATATCTTGGAATAATGCCTTATCAGATACATGATTCGCAAATATTTTCTCCCACTCTGAGTTGTCTTTTCCCACAGTTGATTATGTGTTTTGATACACAGATATTTTTGATTCCGATGTTTTGCTGTTGTCCGGTTTATCTATTTTTTTACTTTTGTTGCTTGTACTTCTGTGATATATCCTAAAGGTCATTGCTACATCTAATATCATAAAACTTGATTTGTGTTTAGTGAATGGTTTTTATGTTTCATGAGACCAAATAGGAAATAGGAAATTTTACTGGGAAATAATGGTGGAGTCAAGACAGGTTAGGACTACTACATAAGCATACAGAATTAAGAATTTGGGAGTTGTGAAGGACTTACCTACAACTTGCACTTTACTTAAGAAATACAAACAATGTAACCTAATCATTTGTACCCTTATATTAATCTGAAATTCTTTAAAAAGTATCTTTAGCTTTAAAATCCTAGGAAGAAAGCTAGCAAAGTGATTGTCAAATATGAAAAATTTAAAAACATTATAATGAATCCCCTCATTTATATTCAATACAGTATTGTTTTATATTTTAAATAAACTAGATTATTATTATCTAAAACCCTCGCGGGGATAATATCAGTACTAGAAAAGATACTTAGCCTAAAATTAAATTTAATAAGAGATTTTCATGATGTTAGGTAGGACTACAAGAGAATAATTAAAGAAACAAGATACAAACCTAAAAAAAAAGACCTTTGAAGTTGATCATATATACGTGAAAGAGCTATTGATGGTTTTTGAGTAGTGAAGAAACTGATTAAAATCAATGTTTCAATCTGGAAGTTGTGAGCAGAATTATTCTTTGGGAAGAAAAGAACGGAGATGAAGACCAATTTCAGTGAAAACTACTAGGATAATCCAGGAAGCATCTGAAAGGATGCCTGTCACATACTGACAGATCCCATTGCAAAAATGTTTTATATATTAATAAAATGCTAAAAATAAAGTTAGAATAAAAAAACGTGAGATGACCAAGGTTATAATATACAGTTTAAAAATAAAAACAGAATTTTTTTGACATTTCTCCGATGGCATAAATGAATCCTTTGAATAACAGGTTGAACTCAGCAAACAATTACACTGAAAAGTGTCATCTAAGAGAATTAAGATAAATAATATTATGTTTATTACTTCAAATGAAACAATTTTTATTTTACTCCTTCTAACAATGAATAAGGCATTCATTCCCTCACAGTAGTTGTTCCTTAGTCTTTGCTGCATTTGAAGAATTGGGGAGTTCGTTATTTAACTGGGTGGCAACTACTTTCAGTAAAAATGCCATAAAACAATCACTTGTGGTAATTAGCACAACTTTTAAAATCATCAATAAGAATAAGCTGCCAGGTCAGCAAAGCACGTTGTGAGGGTGAACAAAGTTTTTGACACCATATTCCTCCTCTTTGATACACTCAGTGAGGATGAAAAAGCTTTTCAAATCGGCTGATTCATCAACCTCTGTCCCACTAGAGGAAAATCTTTTCAGTCTGATGAGGCTGAAGCAATCTAAATGGAAATATTGGTTCCCACAGATTTCTGTAGGCTTTGATGATAAAACCTTCTGCTTGGTCTATTTCCTTTTGATCTAGGAGTTGAAAAAGGACGCTGGGAGAGGCCAGGGCCAGGCTCCTTCAGTGTCCAGCTGCTGATACAGCTGTGGCTTGTTAAGGCCACAGGACGAGGAAAAGTCCCAGCATGCTTCCTGTTTTATCACATTCTTAAGTTAACATTCTATTACTAGGAAAAGCGATACCCATGCAGATGCAGGAAAAACGGCATGTTCTGAAGGCCAACTGGATTGTAGAAACAGTGATCCCATTACATATTTCAAGCCATTATTAAGACACAAATGGTTATCAATAGGACCTTTCTTTCAACTTACAGATTTGAAACAAAGCTCTGCTTTTAAACAGTTTACTTGTCTAGCATTGGTGGGGAGACAGTGCAAATTTTCAGGAGAAACATGTTCTCTGGTCTCAAGTATCTAGATGGATTTGCATCCTAGATCCAACCTCAGACCATAAGGAATGCTGTAGAAGGCCTCCAGCTGATACGGAGATCTCAACTACCACTCCCCCTGCTTTCCACTAAGGAAATGAGAAGCAACTCACTTTTTACAAGGTGTTAACTAAGCTTGGCTGAGCAGCCCAACTGAAAACTCAAACATGCCCAAACACTTCATGTTTATAAAAACAAACTCCATGAACATGCCTGGCTTCCCTTTTCATAAAATTGCAGATGATTTATTGCATATCTTAGGCAGTCCAACTCTCCTGTAAAATGCATGTTCTGTGTTATGTTTGGCACATTTTAGACGATCAATGTGTAATTGTTGAATTAAATTAGAATAGATTTGTTTTCCATGAAAATGATAATGGAGGATTTTATAGAACTTGGAATGACCCCACTGACATAAAATAGAGTTATTTATACAAACTGTAAGAACTGGTATGCACTTGTGAAAGGAAGTTGCTTTTTGGTGGTGTCGTTAATACCACAGCGTTCATTCTTCCAAAGTTGGACGTAAAGAAAGAAGACCACATTTTCTAACAACTTGCCCAGTGAGTTGGGCTTTATTACAACAAATCTCTCTGGAGAACTTTACGTGTCTCCCATACCATATATACCGGACTATTTAAATTATTCTAGTAAATCAAATTTCAGGATTTTTCTAAGTATCTTCAGACATTTCCAATGTAATCTCTACTATTTTTCTTCATCTACTTAATCAATGATATTTAATAAGAAATAAAGAATATATAGCAATTATCTCTGTACTCATTCAAAGAAATGAGATATACAGAGTGGCAATCTTCTCTCTACTCATGCTTCATCACACTGCCTGCTGATGCCCCTCAGAGGTAACCATTGAACCCTATTTATCTAACTTATTTTTTTTAAATTTCAGGTTAATGTTAGGGTACAAACAACTAGGTTATGATGCTTGCATTTGTTAGGTAGAGTCCCTTTTCTAGTTGTGCCCTGCACCCGAGAGATGTGCCATATACCCTTACATTGTGCCCGTTAGGTGGGAGCACCCCAATGCCCCCTCCCCTATTTATCTAACTCTTTTTTTTAAATTTATTTATCTAACTCTTAAGTGTGCTCACCAACCTGTGGCCTAGGAACAGGGAAGTATAATAGATTCATAGTGAAAATTCCTTTCGTTTTAATTTTTGCAAAGCTCATGTTCTTTAGAAGACACTGGTTCTCTTAACTCTATTGTGGAGATACACTGGCTGCACTTGCTAAAATATCTGTCAAGAAGAAACACACTGCAAAGCTCCAAAACCAATGCTTCTCTCATTGCTCTTGGCCTTTGGTCCCCTCCCTTGCTTAGGCAGGTCTCCGATATTCACTATGCACAGCCAAATGCAGCTCTCTGCCCTCGCCTAATCATGTACCTACATCCTAAAGAGGAGGGGAAAAGTGAAGCTTGGCAATAATGACATCTACGACTTTGCAGTCACTTCAGAACTGTGGTCTGTTCCAAGGTGAGGTATACCCACCCAGGACGGGAGCAAAATGAGCCAGTAGGGGAAGGACAACTGTCATTTTAATAATTTATTCTGACCTAAAGCAAAAAAGAAAGAAATGAAATCTTAATACAAATATTAAGAGTAGTACATGCATAATTTCTGAATAAATACACATACATTGGGGATGCATACTTAAACATTTTTCTTCATTTACAAATATTTTTTAACTAATAAAAGAGTATTAAATCACAAATATTTGGAGACCAGAGCCTTAGGCAATTCATGTTTACTATCTGTATGACCTGAGAAAAAACAATTCTAAAACATATTGCATGATTTCACTTCCATTCAGATAATATTTATGTACTAATATGTATATATACATGTCAGATTAAGACAAATTATTTTTCTCTGTCCCCTACTTCACCCACATGCTCTGGGTCTGATTTGAGAGCACTTTGAAAGTGTATTACACAATACACTTAGTATTAGTGAGTAGTATTTCTTTTTCTTTTTTTAAGTGTTAAGTATTAAGGATTAAGTGATGATCAAAAGACCATTGGTGGGTCCCATCTTTTTTTTTTTGAGTCAGAGTCTCACTATGTTGCCCTTGGCAGTGTCCTGTGGTGTCACAGGTCACAGCAACCTCAAACTCTTGAGCTTAAGCAATTCTCTTGCCTCAGCCTCTCGAGTAGCTGGAACTACGGGTGCCCGCCACAACACCCAGCTATTTTTTTGTTCTTTTTTTGGTTGTTGCTGTCATTGTTGTTTAGCAGGCCTGGGCTGGGTTTGAACCCACCAGCCAGAGTGCATGTGGCCTGCACCCTAACCACTGAGCTACTGGCACCAAGCTGGGGGGTCCTGTCTTAATGGACTGTGCAACCTAATGCAAGAAATATAAAAGTTGGAATAAATTGAGGATGGGGTTATAAGCAAAGTATGAACAAAGTCCCGTAGGCTGTGTCTTTCCTGTCTCCCTCTCCCTCCCCTTTCCTCCAGATTTCCTCTTCTCAGACCACAGTCCCACAAAACAAATCCCTGGTCTTACTCTTACGTTTGCTCATGTCTTGGAATCACTAAATAGTCTCATTCTCCTGACCTTGACCTCCTATGGCAACCCGCTCTGTATTTTACCTGACCAACCATATTTAGGTGACAACAGATTACATTGAGTTTAATTTGATTGACTAACCCCAGCTCTTCTCAAGTTCCTTCCTGGAGATACAATGTCATAACCCAGTGGAAACAAGATATCCACAGAAAGTCCCAGAGAAAGGAGACCAACGAGCAGGACATAGGAACAGCAGAGCAGGCTGGAGGGGAAGGAATTTTACAAGGGAGGTAGGCTTTTGAAGGGGGCATAAATCACATTACATACACCAGGTAACTCCAAAAGTTGCACGTCAACTCACCCCATGAGTTTCTTTGCTATTGGACATTCTTTTTCATTGGAACAATTCTTAAATTGCTCACGGTAATAATCATTTTAAACTCACGTATTCAGTTCTCTTATGTTGGGAGCCTCTTTGAGGACTGTGGCAACTTCCTTTGAATGGACTAAACTCGCTCTCCTTCCCTGCAACTCAAGGCGCTGCACGGAGCGAGCACTTACTCCTAGAAACATTGCCTGGATATTCCCTCAGACAAGACATGGTGCTAATGACACAGGAGACACAAAGATGTCTGCGCCAAGCAATGACATGCCATTTTGACCAAGAAAATGAGGATTACGTTACCTCCCTCTTACAAACACATGGACGTGGTGTGAGCATGTGGTATCTTACAAACAAAGTTTGGACATGGTTTTCAGCCTCACATCACACCGCACTGACAAATTCAGAGGCTCAATATAATATTATTATGTCTCCCTTCCCACATCATCAGTCACAGGCTTATCTGTGTTACACAGCTGCCATTTCAAAGCACTTGGGAGACTTGATGGTGAGTGGTCATTTAGGAAGAGATGGGGAATAGTTGCACATTTTGTACAGAGTTGCGAGTTTATTTAGTGGCAATGATGATGACGATGATCGTGATCATGAGAATGATGATAAAGTCCCCAGCTGTTTGCTGAAGTCCCTTTCTGGGAAACAGCTGGAAGTTTATTCTTTAAAGATCGCATCTGGCTTGATTTGCCAGTACTCAAATCCCATTGATCTGGTTCTGTTCTAGCCCTCTGTACTCACAGTTCAAAGAGCGGGGAGGCCTGTAAAGAAATTACTGCCATATTGTTCCATCGGCCACAGTGAGCAACATATACGATTATAATTAGGAACACATTAGGGGAAGCAGCTCAGTAGAGATAAGCTGCTTGACTGCGTACGCTTTTTGATGAAGGCTTAGTGCCAATCCGAGAAGAAAAAGATTAAATGTTTGTTACCAATCCTTTTGAACTTGTGGCAGAACATGTGGTAAAGCATTTTTGATTCAAATTAAAAGCATCCTAGGATAAAAATAACCCTATTCTCCCCGGCCTTTCCAAGTGAAACCATTTGGAGACTGATTTATTGTATCGCCCTTAACCTCTTTCTACCAGCATGATTAACAAAAGCATTTCTGAATCCCTTGTAAGCCTGGACAGGTATTTGTCTTGTTACACATCTGTGGAACAAATGGCAATACAAATTATACACTCAACAGATGGGCGTTTTCAAAGGCCAGGCAAATTTAATTTGATTGCACACGTAAATGGAAAAGTTCATTGAGCACCAAGGTCGGTGATGCGTGTTGCAGGTAGAGAAGGTTGTTGCATCAAATGTGGCAGAAAGGCCAGCAATTCAGAAACCCCCACCCCGACCCCCAAAATGGAGCTTCCTAAGCCAAGTAAAGAAAGTAGAATTTGCAGCTGCAGCAGCAGGAAGCAAACACTGGGGGCGAGTGAAGGAGGACAACCTGGCTGCCATCATCCAGGAAGCCTCTCCGCGGTTATTGGAAGGAAAAAAGTGAAGACAACCATATCAAATATTTCAAGCTTCCATGACAAGATGAAGCAGGGTGTAGTAGTTTGTTTTCTGGGAACGGAGAATAGAAAGTTACTCCAGATTCAGTTTCTTACCCCCTCTTACTCTGTGACCTTGGGCAAGTGTCTTAATCTCTCTGTGCCTGTTTACCTGTCAAATTGGGACATTTGTGTTACCCACTGCACAGGTGCTGAAGGTTTCATACCCTTCTAAAGTGATATAACACTACACATTGTACATTTCATGAGTCTAGAAAGTTTGTAACCCCATGACATTCCCTGACAAAGGAATACTCTAATTGGTTTGTGATTATATCATGTGCTTTCAAAATTTCTAAAAACAGTGAAATTTATCTAGTGCTCTTAAATGCCAATTGAAGAAAATATCAGTTGTAAAATTTTCTCACATTCTCTCACCCAGAGTCCCTCCTAAGACAAATACCTACACACACACACACAGACACACACAAAATCTCCTCATTTCCTCTTTCTCTTTCTAAATCTTTTTTTTTTTTTTTTTTTGGAGACAGAGCCTCAAACTGTCACCCTGGATAGAGAGCTGTGGCATCACAGCTCACAGCAACCTCCAATTCCTGGGCTCAAGCGAGTCTCTTGCCTCTGCCTCCCAAGTACCTAGGACTGCAGGCACCCGCCACAACGCCCAGCCATTTTTTGGTTGCAGCCATCATTGTTGTTTGGCGGGCCCAGGCTGGATTCGAACCCGCCAGCTCAGGTGTACGTGGCTGGTGCCCTAGCTCCTCGAGCCACAGGCACAGAGCCCCTTTCTAAATTTTGAGAACTTTTTCCTTCCATATAATTTCTCTCCTGGTGAGATGGATATTGTCAGTGGAACTCAGAATAAGCTTCTGAAAGCAATAAAACTAGATAGTTAATACCACAAGCAAATTTTCAGCACTTTAATTATCAAATTTTATCAATATGTATACTTTTTGTTATCTAATGTTGTATTTTCCAAGTCCCCAGGTATGTTGACACGTGTTTTATGTAGAAAGCTCTTTAGTTTTTGTAAGATATTTGGCTAAATCAAGTGATTGGACTCTAATACAATAAAGTACAATGTAAAATTCTAAGTGAGGAAAAAGTATGAAATATTTTCCAATTATTTTGTTTCCTTTACCACTGAATTCTTTCAAGTCTGGGAAAAATAATTTTGGGATAACCTAAAGAGTTTTAATGCATTCTTGCTATTTGAGAAATCCTACTAAAAGTAAGGCCTCATTAGTAAGGAGATTATTTCTAAATTCAAATGTTGATTGAGAATGAGTATTTGCCTATAAGAAGCAGATTAAGGCAAATGGCCAGGCAGAGTATGCCTTTCAACTCCTGCTTCTACAAGAAAGAAAACATTGCTACTATTCTTTTGGTTGGTTTGTGTGCTTTGGTATTTTCTTGAAGGAAAAACAATTATAAAATGATTTGGAATAGCCTGGCTTTCTCCATTATAAATCTGGGTTAATTATCAGAAGGCCCAACAAACTGAACCTGTAGTTTATGATTGTTTTATAAATAAACATGTTGTGTTTAAATGATCCTTATTGTTCTTCAACATGCCAATTAGGAAACTCTTGCTGCTTTATAGCCATTAGTCAGGAAAAGGTGGACTTTGACTCCTCACCAGCATGAAAGCAGCTTCATCGCCTCATTTCTACGTGGCAAAGTTAAGAGGGAGCAAGGGACATCTTTCAGGTAAAGGCAGCATAAACGAAAACGAAGTCATTAACAGGCCAGACATGGTAGCTCAGTCCTGTAATCTTAGCACACTGGGAGCCCTGGGCAGGTGGATTGGTTGAGCTCAGAAGTTCAAGATCAGTCTGAGCAAGAGTGAGACCCCATCTCTACTAAAAACAGAAAACACTAGATGAGTGGAATGGCACCCTGCCCAGAGCAATCGAGTAAGACTTTACCTAAAAAAAAAAAAAAGCAAAAATCCATTAATAACTTTTATAGCTGATAGCTAGGTACACGATGCCTTTCTTGTGAATACTTTTATATTGTGTGTTTGGGGGGCCTGCCTATGTCCCATTTAAACTCCAAGTTCTTTGAGATCAGGGATGATATGATTTTCTTAGACCTGGAATGTTCTGTGGAGCCCACGTCATCATAGGCAACTGCCACACGTTTACTGAACAGAACTGACGTCAAGTGATTTGAAACAAGAATACCCATAAAATGATACTCTCTAATACTTAGAATACTGAGGTTGAATCTTATATTAAAGTAAAATAGAGAGATACGATATTTACCTACATATTTCTGGCCATAATATATAGTTCACTTATAGCTGAAAAAGATGACAAATGCGTAAATACCTTATAATATTTGTAATGCCTGAATGTAATGTTTACCTATATGATTTGTGTTTTGAATCAACTTAGGTAACTTTGCTAATATCCTAGGTAAATGCCACAATTTGGTTATAACCTGTTGAGGTACTTTTAAATCTTGATTGTTTTACCTGTCATGAAATTATTCCTCAGTTCTCTGTGTCATCTGGAAATGTGACGACTCCACCCCTAAATTCTCATACAAGGCTTTGATAAAAATATTAATATTAAATTCATGGCTAAGAAAAACATTCATTCAGTCTGGCTCTCTTTAATGTATATCAGCATATTCCAAGACACTGTCAAATACTTTGCTGACAAAGATATATTTTGATTGTATTGTCATTGTAAATCTACTGTTACTATGGCATCAGTCCCAGAGCCAACACCTACCTATTACACAACAGAGCTAAAACAATTATGGATATTGACATAGTCCAGACTCTTGTGAACAGAAAGAAGAATGGACGCAGATAGGTTCCACACTGGACTGCACAACTTCATACTTCTGTCTCCACTGACATCAAACACTCTCTGTCATCATGCTTATCTTTATGAAACATGAGACCAGTAACTTATTTCTCAGATTTCTTCCCAGTGAGCTGTTTGCAATGGGAATTCCATAGTTTGTACTCTTGTTTTGTAATGCCTACCTTTTCCACTGTAGCCCTTTGAATCAGGCAGATTATGGTGCCAGACAGAATTGATTGGCCTATTTTCCATCAACTGTAAGAATTTAAAAAAACTTCAGGGAATTAAATAATAGAAACCCAGTAAGTGTGAAAATTTAAGAAAGACAAAAGTAGTCATGAAATTCATTGGGGAAAAGATGGATTATTTATTTAATTGCTAGCAATGAAACCAGAAGAAAATCAATATGAATTCCAATTTTACAGTGTTTAATCCAGGTAGACTAAAAACAAGATCAGTTAACACAATGATAAATATATATATATTTGAAAAGGATTTGGGAGACCTCATGTGTGAGAAATTATAAAATAAAAGTAAACAAATTGTACTTTCAAAAAACTAAATTGGCATATGGGGAAAGGGGCAAGGGAGGGGAGGGGTTGGGGGAGGATGGGTGGAGGGAGGGTAATTGGTGGGATCACACCTACAGTGCTTCTTAGAAGGGTACAGGTGGAACTTACTAAATGCAGAATACAAAGGTCTTAACACAATAACTAAAAGAATGCCATGAAGGCTATGTTGACCAGTTTGATGAAAATATTTCCGATTGTATATGAAGCCAGCACATTGTACCCCATGATTGCATTAATGTACACAGCTATGATTTAATTAAAAAAAGAGGGGGAAAAAAAGAAAAATGAAATTGATGAAAGCTAATAATACGTAGAGTGAAAGTACTGACTCAGAATGGGAAAAATATTAGTAAATTAGATAATAGACAAAAGACTAATACATATGTGTATTATGATAGATATTACAAATAAAGAAAAGGAAAAACTATTGACTTATAGACATGGGATAGTTGTACACAGTTGGTAGAAAAGCAAATCCAAATGATGGGTAATTCCATGAGAAGATGTGTAACTTCACCAGCAGTCAGAAATGGGGGATTTCAAGGAACAATGGTAAATCACTATCAGTTAGTCCTCAAACTGGAGAAATCTGTATAAGAACACTAGCGAATTTGGATTAAAAGAAATAATATGTCTTAAATAAAAGAATACAGGAACTCCTGCACAGTGTTGGTGGACATGAGAAGTGTTGCCATCTTTCTTAGAAAACAATGTGGCAAAGTCTATTAAGCAAAAAATCCTCTTCGATCGAAAGAAAATAGTGACTAATTCTCACATGGATTGGATTCAATTTTGACCAAAGTACATTACTTGAACATTAATTTTTAATTCAACTTGTTGGTATGTTGTTTGGGATTTTGCATCCTCACTTATAAGTGAAATATGTTTGTAATTTCCATTTATAACAATATATTTTCTCCAATTTCAATATCAGGTATATCTAGATCAAGCAGAATGATTGTGAAATATTTCTTCTTTATCTATTGTCTATAGGATTTGGCATGATCCGTTTTTTGAAACTCTCCTTTAGTTTTATTTGTATGGTATTAGTTGTCTATTTTTTGAGACTTTGGGGGAAAAAAATAAGTTAACTGATGACTTCATGCTGAGCCTCAGAGTCAAAGCGCTCTATAATGTCTTATTTGACAATGTGTACGTTGCTTTCTTGGCATTATTATCGCTAATATTGCTTGATGTTTTGATGCAGTAACCATGTTTTCTTTTCTGAATGTATTTTTCTTCGTTCATTCTTTATGTGGTTTTTGTTTCTAGTCCTTATCTTAAACATTGTTATTGTTATCGAATTTTAAGTCTTTTAAATTCTGTGAAGGCAAAAAGTGGAAACCTAATTAACACAGGTGTATGTAAAAATAAAAAAAAAATACTCTTCGATCCAGAATTCCCACTCTGATCATCTTGTAGAAACAAAAACAGTATTATACAGGGATATTTTATGCAGCATTATTTGAACATATTTCATGCAACATTGTTTCAAAAGAAACCGAGTAGAAACAAATGAACACCTACGGATATGAGCATGGTTAAATGCAAGCATTGTGTTCTTACCAAGGAATATCATGCAGCCATCAGAGAAAAGCTGTTGGGATATGGCAGAAGTATTTCCATTAGTATTGGTAAGTAAGTAAGTTGCAGGAACATTTTATGATATAATTTTGTATCTATAAAACAATGATCATAAACAATTACCATTATGCATGTGCATAGATGTACATGTGCACATGTGTATTTGTGTATAGTTTGCTTGCAATTATATAAACATGGCAAAATCTATAAAAGCTGAGTAAATATGTTGTTGTTATTATGGGTTAGAGGTGGGAAATATGAACAGAACAAGAAGTTATTACAGGTAAAAAATAGAAGAAAATAGTATCACACTACACATCTTTTATGTATATGCCTACATACACAGACATATATATACAATCACCTTATGCATTAGGTAAAATAATATGCATGTATTTAGAAGAATCTTAAAATGAAATGTATAAAAAGGAACTGGTCGTAGATACTACGTGATCAAGTCAAAGTGCCATTTCTAACAATAGTTTTTAGTTGAAACTATTAAAGTACAAATTGAATTTCCCAAGTTCTGACACTTGTAGCCTGTTACATTAGCTCTCACTGTCACAATGCTTCAGAGATTATCAATTGCTTTCTCATTGACTTCTGCCTATGATTGAGTTTGCTATGTGGAACTTGTATCCCATTTTGTAAATTTAGCTTAATAAATTGATATGCTCTCAGGTTAGGTTTTAAAAGTCAATTACTAAAATAAAAGAAGAAATTATAATTTTAATTCCAAATTCCTTGCCATTTTATAAGGATGCAGATTCTGAATGATGCTAAAAGAAAACTACAAAAATGGAATACTTAGAGACAAGAGGCTGGGCCTGAGAATTTCAGTATTCTATCCAGGAAGCTGTGGGTACTAACATTCTATTTAAAAGACCCAACTGAGCCTAATGAAGGAAATGAAGAATCACAGCTCCTAATTTCAGCTTTGTGAGAACTTGCAATTTGACTTTGAGCAAGTCACTTGACCTTTCTGAGCTTTTGAGTCTCTGTAGGTAATAATCCTAGCCTTATCTCCCTCATTGTTTCAAAATTAAAATGAGATGGATGATTTATGTGAGAGCACTTTGAATAGCAAAATATGCTATATTATTATTCAAACAAGGCATTATCCTCTCGAACCTACTTAGGAAGGGGATTATAAATGAAATACTGCATATTAACGTGAGCTTGGTCGTCATAGAACTGGGATTCTCTGGGCACCATTACGTCTCAGCTATTTTTCAGCACGGCATAAATTATGTGCTCCAAACAAGTTTTCAATACCCTTCAGAAGCCTGAGAGGCGAGTGTGAGGCTGCTTAGTGGCCCCCCAAATAGGTACCACTGCAGAGAAAGGAAGAGCATTTGAGAGAACAGTGAACAGTCCCTGCCTGCCAAGTCTGTGCTCAAGCTGCAGTCCCTCACCTGCACGGGCATTGAGAATAAAGGAAGCATGTCTAAAAACCCAAGTCTAGGCAGGAACTGCCGTGCCCTCTGGTTATTTTACCAAGTTACTATAAGAGATGCATGTCCATGCCTAAGTGTGGATATATAAACACGACATTATAAAAACTGATCGGTTTGCCACGTTACACACCCACTTCACAAGATAGCATCAGTTCCAGAAACCTCACTAAAAGCTGTCACTGGAGCCTTTTGCAGCAGGTTTTGTGCGTTTTTGACCCTAGAATCCTTTGCCTGTGCTGCAACATTCTACGTATTCGCAAAATGAATCGTTCTCCCCACAATCCTTTGTGTAGGATGCAACCCAGAAATAATTCTTTTCTGACTTACAAACCCCAGAAATGTCTGAGTTATTGTTGTTGTTTTTAAATTTTAGGACTTTGGGGTGAGGCAAGACAGGAAAACTTGGGCATAGATTTTCTCAGTCTAGGGAATCTGATTTGGGAATCTCACTAGCATTTTATTAAAACTACCTAATGCGTTCATCCCCTGTGAGATTTGAGAGGATGTAAGATCTCCAGAACCAGCACCTTGTGTGTGTCTGTGTGCACCTTGGCCCAACGCACTCTCCTGGGCACGCTATAAAAGAAGGCCTTGTTATTCCTAGTCACCAAAGCTTTAGGGGCTGCCATTTGTCATGCATCTGGCAGCCCTCCTCACTGTCAGAAGAGGGTTTTTCTCCCTGCAATGTTTTTTAATATTCAGGCATTTGTATCATGAGTCAGAATTGTAAAGGCAGAGACTTAAATTAACACCCAACTCAATTGCTTTGATAACTTTGGGCAAGTTTCTTAACTTCTCAAGTCCAATTTCTTCATCTGGCAGGAGGGCATCACACTTTCTCACCGAAATAATGGTGTTGGGGATTAAATGAGATGGTGCATGGGAAGTGGGGAGGGTACCACTGGTACGTAATAAACAACTAAAGCAGCTGGTGGATACAGCAAGACAGCAGCTCTAGCAGGCATCAATCCCACCGCTGCAGTGGGAGAAGTAAGAAAGGCACACAGCCACAGAGGAGGCTAAGTCCAGTAAAAGACAAGAAATACATTTTAGTCTTCAAACTTAAAGGGAGACACGCAATACGCACCACTTAGTAAGAGAATGTAACCTCGCAGACTTCTCTCCTGTCCTTAACTCACAGGTCAAGCTACAAAAAAACATACACCATGAAATCAGAAGAGTCTCCCTTCTTGGGTGACTCCTGAACGGCATTGTGCCAAATCAAGAAAGGAACAATTAACCTAAAAACAAGTAGTACATTTCACTCATTTGTATATGCCGCTGAAGATAAACACAACATTAGATCCATACGTATACCTGGGATTATAAACTTGAGGTTGGAAGAACTGTCCTCCCAGCCTCTGTAAAGGCTGCTCAGGTACAATGATGTGCTTGGTTTCTAGTCTTGTCTTTTAAAAAGGAGATCAATCTTACCTGTGTCGTTCCCGTGGGCATGGTAGTGAGCAGCTCCGTGGGCACAGCTGGGGGTGGAAGCAGCACTGATCTACAGTACTTGCCAATTTCTGTGGTATAAACACTCCCAATGTGAGGCTTCACTGAAAGCAAAGTTGAGAAGAGAGGCTCACAAGAGCAGTTCTTGTGCCATTGCTAGCTGGATGTACTGCAGAGCAAGCACTGGGGGTGGCTGCTGTTATGATAAAGATTTCAGCTCGCTTAATCTCTCAGGTGACTTCCACTATAAAATGGTCTGATCCTAGTTTGCTCTTCAGCCTGAATTTTTCCCACATCCTTACTTTTTCCCACTGACCCTACCTTCTTGTGCCTTCTTGTCTTATTCTGCTATGAATTTGGGGCACTCTGCATCCTTCCAACTGTGGTGGGAAAATAAAAGAAATATAAAAAAATCAGTTATTTAGGGAAATATGGGGACCTGTATATCTAATAATGCTGTTACCCCCAGTCAAAAAGAAAGAAAGAAAGAAAGAAAGCCTTTTGAATTCAAGATTCACTATAGTATGTGTCCAAAGTAATTTGCTGATATTCAAGTTCAAGTCCTTACAACTGCACATATGGTCTATTTTCAACATGCTTTAATATGGTCTATCAACTTTCTCTCTGCCCATCCAGTCTGCACACTGCTGCCAGATATATCTCCCAGAAATAACACTTGGATCACATTTCCTACTCAAAAATTCTAGCGGTTTCCCAGTCCTTTCAGAAAAATGTCTAAACTTTTAGCCCTTAAGACTTTTCACAATCAGCACACCAATGAATTCCGACGTCTTCTCACACTCCTCGCCAGAGCCCTTTGCCCAGCCTTCTTGCCATCCATTTCTGCCCCTGAACTTGTGTCTTCCTTTTTCTACAGATGAAAGGTGTATGCTTTCACCTTGTCTTCAGCTGTCCTTATGGACTGAATTTCACCTAAATTCATATTTTAAAACCCTACCCTCTAATGTAATGGTATTAGGGGGTGAGGTCTATGGGACATAAATAGCTACTATTATGAAGATGTAAGGCTGAAGACCCTGTGAATGGAATTGGTGCCTTTATAGGATGAAACACAAGAGAGCTTCCTTTTTCCTCTCTCTGTCTCTCTCTCTCTCTCCCCCTCAGCCAAATGAGAAAACAATGAGAGTGTGGCCATCAGCTAACCAAGAAGCAAGTCCCCATCAGACACTGACTCTTTTAGCACCTTGACCTTGGACTTCCAGCCTCCAGAACTCTAAGAAATAAACGTTTGCTATTCAGCCACTCTTCACAATGTTTTATAATAGTAGCCCAAGTTAAAATAACTGCTAAACTCATACTTCTTCAGCTTTCTTCTGACTTCAAATTCTACTTTTTCTGTGATTCTAGTCTGGCCATCCTATGTACATTGATCTTCTCAGAACTCATTCAGTTGCCTTGTCTATACCTCTTGAATTGCTCAAAATGTACACTATTTGGGAGTGCAGCTCTTTGTTCACCTCCTCTCCTTAAATGGATAACAAAATAGGAAACACCTGGACCACACCTTTGACTATTGTGCCAACATTCTCCAATAAACATTTCTGTGGTGATGGTAATATTTTATATCCTCACTGTCCAACATGGTAGCCATTGGACGCATTGTCACTATTGAGTACTTGAAATATATCCAGCACAACTGAGAAACTAAACTTTAATTTTATTTATGTTAATTCATGTAAATTTAAATTTAAATAGTCACAGATGACTAGTAGCTACATGTGAACAGCATAGCTAGACCCTTCACAATGCATAGTCCTATACTTTGAACATGCTCAATAACTATTTGTTGAAGGAATAAAAAAATTCCCTCATAAGTCACAGCATGACCCAAAAGTGCCTTCTAGCTCACTCTAGGTTCTAATCATCCTATCTTTCCTTTCTGCTTTCTATAGCCATGTCTTCTTTGACATTTTTAATCTTCCAAAATCTTTTTGATGACCTTGTTTACTTAGCCACTGAAGAATTTATATGTTCACAGTGCACAGTCTACTTCCAGCCCTCTAAGACTCTCAGAAGTGAGCTCTGAGCATGCCAGGATTGCAGGCTTGGACAGGAAACTATTTATTTCCCTGGGCTCATCTCCATTCCCAAAGGCTAGTGTGCCAAAGCTTGCATGTTTTAAAGTCTACACTGAGTCTTTCTAGAAATTGTCCTACCAGCTTTGGTCATTTTTGTCATGCTATTTAAATACAGAAAAACCTAACTGAAACATGGTTAATTCCTGGTTTAAAAAATATAAAATAGCTTAATTTGTGGCAAATAATTTCATGCATTATTGCGCGTTCACTGGCCCAGATGGCGGAACAGTTCGTTTGCAATTTAAGAAGTCTAAAAGAATGGAAACACTCTGTTTCAGCAACGTTGAAAAAGGACTAGAAAATGCTTTTTCTCAAACAACTTGGAAAATGCTAAGCTTCATTGAGAAATAACTTAGAATAGAAATTTAAAGTGAAATGGAACTTACACATCAATGCTTTTTTACACTTAGCACATATAATCATGGTAATGTAGAGTTGTTGTCACAAAGCTATTAGTAAATTTTGCCAACAGCAGAGATAAGCAGAATTATATCCTTTTTCTGCAGAACTCTCTATTAATGAATAGAATTCAGTTTATAAGAATATTAAAATCTCTTTTACTTCAAGTGAGCAAACTAAGTTAGACCCCAATTTTATAAACATGAAAAGTTAAAAGCTGTTTTTATTCTTTACTCTCTAGCAGTCATTTTAAATCAGGTAATGTAATAACATCTGTCTGTAAAATTCAAAGTCTGTAAGAAAAGGAAACATTTACTTATTTGTCTTGTGTTTTTATTGGGCACTGAGCTTTGCAGATGTCACTTTCCATGAATAATTCACCCTAGAATTTGGCCCTACTCCTTATTAGCTTCTGTTTCTTAGATGACATTCCTTATTGTATCAGGATGTATTTCAGCATATGCCCACATGCACATGTACACACACACAAGAAGAACCTAGAGTCAAATATATTTAAATATTTTATAGTAGAATATAAGCCAAAGATGATTTTTTTCCTGAAGTTTATGTTACCTAATAAATACTCTAGAAAAATTAGAAAACACTCCTAGGCAACTATTCAATTTATATACTTTGCTTTCCAATTTCATATAATCATTGACTTTCAATTATACTGAATTATGAGACCTATTAAGCCATGTAATGATTATACTGTTCTGCCATAGTTCCCAGTTTCAGTATCAAAAAGAATGCAACTTACTTTCCAGGGTGGCTCCTGTGGCTCAGCGAGTAGGGCGCCGGCCCCATATACCGAAGGTGGCGGGTTCAAGCCCGGCCTCTGCCGAACTGCAAAAACAAAAAAATAG